>JANHZU010001129.1:28759-42744 GCA_032468055.1 Acrochordus granulatus
TAGGAAGGTTTGGCGATGTAGTGAGAGAAGCGAGACTTAGATGGTTTGGGCATGCATTGTGGAAGGAGAAAGAGTATGTTGGGAAGAGGTTGTTGAGGATGGAGCTACTGGGCAGAAGAAGAGGAAGGCCCAGTGGGAGGCACATGGATGCTGCGAGAGAGGATATGCAGGAGGTCGGTGTGACTGAGGAGGATGCTGAAGATGAAAACAGATGATTCGCTGTGGCGACCCCTGACAGGAGCAGCCAAAAGAAGGATATTGCATCTCTAATTATACAATTAAATCTCATCACATTCATGGATTAATTATACAATTAATTCTCAACACTTTCAGGAAAGGGTTTATACAATTGAAGTGAAACAGATAATTAAATCTAAAATTCCATCATTCCAGGAAGTAGTCCCAGGGATCATTCAGATTTTTCAGATCTCCCCATTGAAAACTTCTTCTGTTGAAAAGATTTTGCCATTCTCTGAGAATGTAATGGTGTGTGAGAAAGGGGGTGAAGAGAGGCTGCCTAGATAGGGCAGGGGATAGTCAGATCAGAGAAAGCATAGCCCACAGCTGCATAATGTGTGGAGAAAGAGGCTCAGGAGTGATCCTCCCTAATTCTCAAGCTGTAAAGGAGACAGTGGGAATTTGTACTTTGTGATTTGCAAGATTCTGTTAATGTGGCCTTACAGTAAAGTAGAATTAGCTCATCTGGTCAGATTCCCTATCTGGTCTACCTTGGAAGGCTGACAGAGACTGTGGAAAGTTCCACAGAATGCCCTTTTGGGACATTATTCCATGGATGTTCCAGTTTTCATCAGTATGTATGTACTGTATGGATGTACTGTATTTATATTGCTCAGAAAAGACATTTGCCTATTCTGATGCTGTTCTTTTCCATCCACTAGAACTAAGGGTAGGAAAATTAAATAGAAAATAGATTATGGCCAAAATGTCTACAGGAGCAAGAAAAACAGGAAAAGAGAAGACACTGGAAAAAAATTCTTCTGCCACAGTTAATAGTTTTAAGAGCGCGTAGACCCTTAAGGTGACATAGATCTGTCACTTGGGTGGCTTCAGTCTTGGATTTCTACTGCTCTGCAGGTTTTACTGTCAGTTCCACTGTATGGAAAGGAAAACTCAATATAGATTTATTTATTTGTTTATTTATTGATTAAATTTATATGCCACCGAAATCCAAAGACTCTCAGCGGCTAACAACAATAAAAAACAATATATTAAAAACATTTAAAATAAAGATAAACCCCCATTAAAACAATATTCTTCATTATGAATTTGAATCTATGTATAAATAAGGACAGTAAGCTGAGCACATTCAACTGCTAGGATGGAATAGTACTTTTAACATGAATTATTTGGGAGCAGTTCCAGGCATGGGGCCTTTGCTTTACTATTTAAAAGCAAGGTCTAAAGTACTTTATTGCAAAATATAGGAAAAACAGACAACCTTTCTCCTATGAAAGAAACAGTATCCTCTTGTTACATTCAGCTTCAGATTGATCAGAAACCATGCTTTTTTCCCCTATAACTGAAATAGCTGTTGCTTCCAAGTTATTTTGATGTATAATTACTTCAGTTGCATTGATGTTAAAATAGTCACCTTAGCAAGTGAAAGCTTCCATTCAATTCTAATTTTATTATTTGAAAAGAAGGTGCTATGCCAAAGGGATTTAGGGCATATTCCAACTGTGGATATCCACTATTCCTATTGCTCTGTCTTAAGAAAATGCTGTCCAAGTTGGAATGAACATCACCGGGAGAACACTGCTATCAAAGTAGAATAGGAAAACTCAGGCAGATGTTGCATTTGTAGCGGGCTGGTGGTAAATCGAGGAAATCATCCATTCCTGTCCTCCAGAATATGATGGCCTGCAACCTGTCAGTATGGACATGAAAAAAAGAAGCTGTTCCTGATAAAGTCTATTTTTTGAATGCAGATTTTTTTTCCAATCTGGGTCCCATGATTTGCACTAAATGCAAAACAAGTTTCAAAAAATTTTTGAATAAACAACTTTCCAAAATTCCTTGTACTTAGCTTGTTTTTAGCCAGATCTATTTGGATTCAGTTCAGTTTACGGATTCCCAGTTCTGTGCTGCAATATATAAATAAAAAATTGTGGAAAATTGGAGAACTTATTTCCACAGTTTTCCACAATGCTGTCTGCGGCTTTAAATCTGTTAGCTCATGAGATCTTAGCATAGACTTCAATATGCTTATTGGCCTGGAGATATGTCTTGAATTAACATTATGGATAAGACAAATACTTGGAACAGGGACAATCAGTTGCCAGTTCCTTATGTTAGCCATTTTAGTTTGGATAACTATAGATAACTGTAGTTCAGTGTTGAATTTGATGAAAAAAATCTATTCCAGAATTTACATTCTGGAATGTAAATTTACAAAAACTTTAGGCTGCTCTAAACTTGTTTCTTGATTATATCTTTATTTCAAAAATTGTTCCTTCAGCAGTTACAAGATTCTATTCAGTCATCTCATGACTTATGTGATGTCTGCAAATATGTAGGTAAGAACAGGTAAATAATTTCAGTTTTTTCCGTTTTGGGCAACCTTGCAATTTCATTCTGCTGTTTTCCTCTGTAGTGTAAGCCACATTTATACAATATTTCTGTTTTTTTTAAATAAAATTGTCTAGTTCTTCCAAAAACTAGTGACTTAATTGTCCATTCATTATTTGCTGATAAGTTGCTTCAAAGTACAATAAGACGGAGGGAAACAAATTCAATCTATATTGTTTTTGACTTCAGAATCTTAATATAGGAAAGTACACCATTCCTTCTGTGTTCTGTGAGACAATGTGAACAACTGTTCCTTATTCATTTTTATCCACAACAGCATATTAGTATATGTTATGACTGCTGTATGTAGATGGCACGTGTCTTCCATTTTATTTATTCAGGTTCAGGAAAGCTGCATAGTTTCAAAGTAGTAATCAGCAATAGAGCCAATCTTTTAAGCAACTTATGGAATGCAGATTTACAGGTGGGGCATTCATTCCAAAGTATTTTGAATTATTGTGAAAAAATATCATCATTATGGTAACCACTTATTCTTTTCAGCAACTGTTTCATTGGAGTAATGCAGTTTCAATACTGGTGTCAAATGTTATTAAACATGAAATAAAATGTCAACTGAAATTATTTATTATCAGTGATTGGTTCGAGATTCCCTGAAAATCAGGTCAGAAAATCCATTATAGATAACAAAAATGCTTAGATAACAGATACTGATGGGATTTGAGGGTCGATTTCCACAGTTTACTAAAATTCAGTCTCAGTGCAAGCTTGGGGGGTAGATGGGGAATTTAGGCACTCTACTGTAACGAGAATGATGACTACAAGCAGAAGCAGTCAGATCAGATCCACAATCTTGGATGTAGATATAACATGTTCTGTCTTGATACCCAAACATTATTTTTGCCTCTGGCCAATAATTGGTTCACACCTCTTTAATGGGGGTCAGTTTAAGGAAAGCAGTAGATGGATTTCCCTGGTTTTGCCTCTCCTTCCACAAAGCATTATCTGCCAGGGGAAAATTAAGTTTTAATCACTTTCCTTAATATGGTCAGAGCAAGATTGGGCTAGAGTAAGTGGATGTTTGTAGCCAATTGTCAAGTTGCTGGGACAACGGTTTTCTGTATCTGATACATGTTGGCTGTTTCTGACGAAGGATCTAGCACTCTTCTAAAACAGCGTTAAACCCATCTTTAAAAACAGCCCAGCTATCAGGTAGAAAGCAAGGAGGAGGGGGCTAGAATAAGATGAGGGAATAAGTAATAACTATTAATATTGATAAGTGCTGCAAGAGAACAGCAATGCCAGCAGCAAGTCCAGATTTGTCCTGTTTTCAGAAGCACCTAGATATAGCCTGTGGTCAGCCACTGAGCTTCCATAATAGATAAAATGGCATCCCCCCCATCAATAATAAAAAGTAAACACTATGCCACATGAAACCCTTCTTGGCAGAGAAATGGAAAACCTGTAATACATCCAATGGAGATAGAAGAAGCACATCGCTCTCTTTCCTGGTTTAAATGGACCTTTTGTAGAGCATGGGATTTTTTTTAAAATCAGTCTAGTGCTCTTCCAAAAGAGTATTAAAGTTCATAAGGAGTCCACCTAAGACCAGACAAGAGGTTCAGAAAATGTAGGGGACAGGTGTACAACCTTTTCTGCAGCCCAAATGAACATGGAATACCCCGAAGGAAGAAGCATGACCAGGGCAGTCTAAAGTGACCAAGACGACTTAGGCAGACCCATCAGTTTGCAAAACTATATCCAAAGAAATCAAGAGTGAGGTTGCAACAAAGGCAACATCTGATGGTCATGCAATAAGAACACTTACCAGGAGTATGTTTATGCCGTTATTAAGGCCGCCATGCCCCCACATTATTAAGGACACTTGAGAATAAATTATTAAACTATCCCTCTCCTCTCTTCTCCTCTCCTCCCCCGACCCTACCATAGAGAATTCAGATAGTTACCACACTGATATAACTCTCTTTGTGCTTAAATATAATAGAAACTTGATAGTTCTCCTTTAACAACAGCATGATTTAAGAAGCATGACATGGTACAACAGTCAGAAAGGTTGAGTGCACCTGTGTACTTCTGATTATCATGTTTATCACAATATGTGAATCTCCAAAGAATGAATTTTACTTCTTGGTGGGCAACAAGGTCTGCTTGCAATAAGGCTTCATCCCTGCCCTGTTCTTTGTCCTTGGACTCATTCTGATATCAAGAAAAACAAAACAAAACAGAGGTAGACAATGGTCCAGCATGTTTTGCGTTTCTTTCTTTTGTTTTTGAATGGGAAGTGGGCTTTGGGGTTACTGAAGTCTTCATAAACAGTTCAGGACGTGTGTGCAGAGAACAATGTCCTCAGAAGAGTATTAGGTGAATAAGAACAAAAAGAAACAAATTATGGATTTGGAGAAACTCAGTGGCTAATGGGTGGGTCTAGACTAGCAGCAATATCATGGCATGGTTTGATTTCACTTGTTGACATTTGTGCTTCAAGCTCTTGGGTTGGCCTGCAAAGGAGAGAGATGTCAGAAATCTTCAGGAATGTTTGCCAATAATGTGCTAGAAGATAACTTCATCTATATAGTATTTGCCTGGGAGTGAAGATTCCTTGTTTCTGCTTTCCTCAGGATGCGGTGTGACGTCACTACTCCCAGTTTGTTTATCATTTCTTACAGCGTTACTGGCTTTCTTCCAAATTGTTTTATGTTATCTGTGCTTCCTGCGCTGAGTGCAAACTACAGTAAACATGACAGTTACCCTGCTATGCTAAGAGATGCAATTGCCCCAAATGCTTGTAATTTTGTGCTTAATCTTCCACGTGAACAAACCACTTGGAGTTTCTGCTCTTCTTATGTTTAGAATCTGATAGAGACATTCTGTTCAGCATACATACTATATAAGCCACGTATATAGTATGTATATCCTCCTATCTCCATATTGATAACCCAAATGTTCATATATCAAAAAGAACAATTTGTATAAATCCTAAATTAGTGATTTGGTCTTTTCAAAGCGTTCCTCTCTGGCAAAGTGGTAACAAGAGAACATCATGCCTGATCAATTTTCTCTTTAATTTTTGACAATTTATATGGAGAATTTTCCCACATAGGGAGATATCAGAAAATCATTTATTTATGGTTCTCTCTCACCAAGCATCACAGTAATGCCAAAATAATACCAGAATATGAATATTTATCAGGCTGAAATCTGGATTTTTTTCTTTTATATCAAGTTAGGGGCTATCTTTCTTGAGTATTACTGCACACCTGATAAAAGAAAAAGAAGGACAAAGAAAGAAAGAATTGGTGAGTTGTTCGGAAGCTGGAAGATGTGTGGCTGGGGAAGGCAACCGTTTAGCTTTATTCAGACAATACACAATTAAATAATAACAAACAAAAAAGCTATTTGAACAGAACAAGCCAGAGTTCATTCTCTCTCTTTCTCTCATCTTCTGTTTATATCTAATAGCATAGAGTTAAACATTATTCCAAAATGTTCCCGCTTGTTGAAACTGCATTCAGTTCAGTGGGATCTCTTCCAGCAATTTTAAAAAACAGCCTGTGATAAAATAGAGACTATTTACACATTAGACTGTAATACATTAACTTCTCAAGGGTCAGTTATATCTATAGGCAAGGCTAAGAAAGTTTTGTTTCCCAAAACATTTTTCAGGAGTTACTCAATGGCAATAAACAGATTCCAAGACCAGTTTAGCTAATTTTTATTTCTTGTTATTTCTGTTTTATTTAGATATCTCATTTAATGCCTTTATGATAAGATCTACTGGCTCATTTCATCATGTTTGCCTTTGGGGAATAAAATGAATCTCTGATTGACTTGAAAACAACATAAAGCAAAGCTGTTTCAAACCAAATTAAAGAAGGTAGAGCAGCTGACTTGGTAGCCTATTAACCTATTTGCTTGCTATAAAACCAGTGATTTATATAACACACCTAGAATCTGCAGAGTTGCCTTTTTATTGCATCCACATATTATCCTTCTTGCAGAGAACTGAGAACTATATACTGTATACCAATTTCCCCACTTTTGATTGTGATAAGACTAAGAGATCCTGAAAGATCACGAGATGAAAAATATAGCTTAGTGAGGAACTAAACCCACAACTCCGTTAAAAGCATACTCTTACATCAAACCTGTTATGGTAGCAATAGAAGTTTATTTGCCTTTATGAAGATGTGAGGCGATACTAGGAATTAATCCTGAGAAATATTGTATTTTTCCTACAGCCCAGCAGTCTTGAATACCTCTTATATACTGTATGGCATAGTAAATATGGCTTCTTTGTCCCCATTGTATTGTTATCTAGAGATCATGTACTAACCTTAGTACAGGTAAGAGCTTAAGAATTATTATTTTCTCTGGGAGAGAAGGAAGGAAAGAAGGAAGGAAGGAAGGAAGGAAATTATAGAATGGAAAAGAAGGCAGCTACATTTGAAATCTATCCAGGTTTTTAAAAAAGGGTTACCCACAAAATTTCAGGATTTTACCTGTAACTCTACATCATATTGACTATAGACATAACACTACTGATATCATTTTCCATGGAAAATATTACAAGCACACCATACATGAACAAGTATAAAAGAGAAAAGAACATGATCTTTTAACACGAAAGCATTTGGCTTGTGTATTTGCAAATGAAGAATGACAACTGGTTCAGAATTTGGACACAGCTTTAACTTCATGGTGTTTGATGAGAAACATTTAATGGCATTTCAGACTATGATATAATTGTGTATATTCCAAACTTCAGATTCTAATACGTGAACTAATGTAAAAGGATTATTTTGTCATTGGAGATTAAAAGTCAGTTATGTTTTATTTTATATATTGCTCAAAGTTCAGCTGTAGAATATATATAACCTGGCTTGTCAACATGGTATCATTGAGAAGCAAGTATCCTTCCTTCCTTCCTTCCTTCCTCCCTCCCTCCCTCCCTCCCTCCCTGGATATTGCCCCAAATTGCCTAAAATTCAGTTCTCTCCATGCCATAGAAGGACTTTTTAGGGACAGCCCTAAGTCAAGAGCCTGATGGAGTAGAAACTTTATTCTCTAATGCCTTTAATTTCTCTGTGTACATTTCTTTCTGTACTTTCCTCCTTGTCTCAGTTCTTACAGTAGTAAATGTTGAAGTCTCAGAGTGTTGGAAAGAAGGTGACAGAACAAACTGCATTATGTTTCATTACCCTGAGATTTATTGTTGTACACTAACTGGTAGTACATAGCCATATTAATAAATAAGCACCATCTTGATGAGTTTGCTCCAGGTCATTTCTAACCAGGTTTATGCTTCTCATATTGGCACGGAAGAAAGATGTGGTGTACTGTTCTAAATTCTTTTGTATTACCCTAAACTTGATATGGTTTATTTTCTAATTGGATCATTGATTTAACCATCTAATTTTATTATTATTAAGTTTAATTTGCCAAAGTGAATGTCCTGTCTCTAACATGGCAATCTTATGCCTGTTCGTTCAATTGTAATTCCCACCAATGTTTGACTGGGTTTATTCACCAATTTACTTAATAGAATTAAAAGAAGTGGTTACTGAAGCCCATGGTTAAGGACCCATGGTATTATTCTGAATAGGGAAACATAGTAGAGTCTAATGAAAGTGTTTTTTTCCAAAGTTGAGTTGAAAGAATGAAAAGAAAATAAAGTAATACATGCATTAGCTTTGGCTGTGAACACATTTAGAAATAGGAAAACAGCATTTGATGGAGAGAGAGGTGATCTCAGTGCAGGACAAGTTGTTGAGGCTTCCCTCATTCTGAAAGCCTCTCTTTAAGATGTATACTTCATCCTTGACTGTACAAAACTTAGTTCTGTACCTTGGGAGAATGTGTTGCGTGCACAGTATTAAAAGTACCAAGGCAGAATACTGGGTTCATTGTGAAACCTTTGGTTGAGCAGTAGCAAGGCATCCAGGAAAAGATGTCAGGAGAATAGTACTGAAAGGATGGAAGGCTGTAAGTCATTAGAATACTGATTGGACTGCTTACATTTCCACCAAGATATTTCAGGAGCTGCTATGAAAAAGATGACCCAACTAGAAGGTACACAAGAGGAAGACCAGCCAGCTAAGAGGAATGCTTTCTTCTTACCCTCCTCTGGGGTTCAGTAAAATAGGTTGCAGTTTGTAATACTATAAAGCAGTACCATAAACCCATACTTACAAATTAATGTTCAATCATGAAGATTATGATTTTTCATTCAACATTATGATTATGTTCATTCAACGTTATGATCTTCACTGAACATTCAATGTTATCAATGTTCAATCATGAAAGCAATCTGGAAAGGTTTAATGAACTATTTAAAATAAATTGTTTAGTAAATATACCAAACATTTAGCAGAAATAATATACTAGGAATAACATAAATAGTATACTAGGAGTAAAATGTACTTCATATTACCAAAATTACAGCACTGTTTACTTAATTTGCTTTAATTTCCACAAACCCCTTCAGCCCCCAAACACACTGGCTGTGTCTGAGGATTTGATTACCTGCCATTTTTCTCTGATTATTTAGCCCAGAGATTTCCTTCTTTCATTGCCTACAGGCAATCTCTATTAAAAGTCATACCTTTTCCCTTGAGGCATTACAATCAGGTTCTTTTTTGTTTCTCATTCTGTTAAGGTGGAAGGTGCTGGCAAGTTTCTACACTGCTTTAGATGCATCTGGATAACACACAACATGATTTTGCTTTGAAAGCAAGCCTGCATACACTCTTTACTCATGGATATTATCACATTTTTCTTCACTCTTAACTTTGCCTTGATTTTTGAAATGTAGGGCATCATTTTTTAATAAAATCTTTGCATACTGTGGTATAACAATGGGGTGATAGGGTGAGATCCAGGGCCTTACAACCTGGTGGGTTTTCTAATGATGGTTTGGGGAGGCTAAAATGTCTGTGCAGGAATTGGTTAGTCTGGGGCAGTAGCAAATAGCTCAGGATCAATTCTCCACTTTGTTGAGTGTGCATAGGCCTACCTGAGGTGAGGGATTTTTCTGCAAAACATCTCCTGCAGTATATCAGATCAAAAGACAGTCTTGATTTGATAAAAGGTACATCTTTTATGACATTACTGTACTCTAAATGCGTATTCTTTTCTACACCAAAATGATGCTTCATCAATTGGGTTATCCAAAGATAATCCATTGTTAGAATATTAAACCCAGGATCTAAAGTGACCTAGTCAGACTACTGTGTGACTGCTTACAGGCATCTCTGTGGAAATAAAAAAGATGCAGTCGCAGCAAGGCTCTTTCCAGACATGCAAACCTTGTTATCTGAGGCAGTTGCCTCACTCTATCAAATGAAGGGGCTGGCTCTCTGTGGACCTTATGGCGATACAGCCATTTCTGAACCCGTCTCCCTCTTTTTGTAATGAACCCTCTTAGGCAGCACAGCTGGGTCTTAAAGAAAGAGAAAATTGGTGGTGCTGCCATGCCACAATTGTGCTGGTATGCAGACTTGGAGGATATCACTGAACCTGATTTCCTTGGAAGAATATTTCCAATGGGAAAAAGGGGTGTTAAGATTAGAATGCCATAGATATTAGCCAAATGAGGATAATTTTTCCTCTCCTTTATTGATCCCTTTATTCTTCTCCATAGAAATTGAATGCATGCATTTTAGAAGGAACAATTTCCCTTCTCCAAGCGTATTTCCTCTGCTTTGGCTCAGCCCTGATCCAGTCTCAATCTGTCTCTTCCAGTGTAAAAATAAATTTTGAACTCAAGGACACTTTTAATTAGAAACAGTGGAACTGCTGAGACTCTCTATGGAGAGGGTCACATGAAGAATGGGAGCCTCACAGAAAACACACAGATTATTTTAATTGTCTGCCTCCGAAAAGGCTGGCATGCTGTATATTTTTAGTGTACCACATTTATATATCCTTTTCAAACAGTTGCAAGTCACATCCTCTTCTCAAAACTGATGCTTGAAGTGTTGCCCAAATACACAATTGCAAAATCAATTAAAACTCAGTCCCTGTTTTATTATTTCAAAAACAGCATACATAGGTTTTAAAAGTAATTCTAAAATACCAGCAAAAGTTAAAACAGACCAAATTGACCAGAACATGAGAACCAAATTTACAGGGAAGGAAGAGGCAGGGGAAAAAAAATCTATTTTTTTTAAATATTGTTAGAAGAACTGAGCAAAGTCACAACAGTGATTTTGAATTTAGTGGATTTTTAGCATGCAACTTTCTCCCTGTCTCTCTCACTCACCTATTATTTTTTCCCTCCTTTTGGAAATACCCAGCAATTAATGTGAAAGCAGAGATCTGAATGTTTGCCAGAGGTATTGTGAAGTGCCAGTTTGTCCTAAATGCTCAATGAGCTGTGGGCGCCAAGGTTGCTTAGCACCCATAGAACTGAGATTTCAAGAAAGAAAGTACTGTAGCTTTTGAGTTAGGGTGCATATGTAAATAAGGAAAGTAAGGACACAAGTTGGTTCCACTTCAGTGAACCTCAGTGGTCATAGCTAGCAAGCAACTTGGTGATGATGGTGTGGATGATGCATCTGCTTTCTTGGCCAAGCTAACTGGGTGAGTGAACTAGGGCCCTATACGATAATAGTTGCATTGAAAAAAATAGGTTTCATAGTTGTGGGATAAATAAAAATCATATTGTTAATTTTGCATAGAAAAGCAGATAAATTGTCCTTATTGGAGGACGTTCCCATTGCATTGTATAGCAAAATAATGACAAAAAAAGATTGTAGGCCTATAAAAGATAAGTAGCTCTTCTATAAACTTGTTAGTTTTCAGTTTTATAATACTGCTAAGGCCATTCTGTTCAGATTCAAAGCTATGATGATATCCTAGTTTCCTTGACAAAGCTGGTGTACTGCAAATAAGAGAGAAGAGTCCATGTGGTAGAAATTTTGGGTCATATCCAAAGAGTGAAACATTCCATTTGCACATGATAAAGAGCATTTCTTTAGTGTACTAAAACTTGAGATTTTTCTGGGGCATGTTGCTCCTCAAAAAGGTGTACTACTTGTACAGATTAATTTATCAAATTAAACTGACCTTTATAGTGCTCGTTTACCAGAATAAATTTGCACTGAAAAAAACAGTTCAAAACAAGAATCTTGTTTGTTTACCCTTATTGCTATTTTTTGACCTTAGGGTTTCTGGAAGAGGTAAGAGCATTGATAATAAACACTGAGTAACTTGTATAATCAGAATCTCATTAGTATTTTTCTCTGAGCTTACTTTAATGAAATTGGATCTCTAGAAACACAAATCATGGAACTAAAGAACTGGGGAAAGAAAAAAGCAATCAGCCAGTAAAAGAAAAGTAACATTAATTTAAAGGTTGTTATGGAGAAACAGGGAACTGTGGCAAAAAAATGTGATGAGTTTCTTGCTGAGAAAGTGTAAATGTGCAGTAGCAGTAAAACCTTGGCCCATAGAGAGTAAAGTTTAGATTTTGTGTCTAAGACTCTGCTCTTGTCCTGTTTTGCAAAACACCATCACTCTGGATAAATCCCCACACTTTTCTATTTCAGCCTTACCCTATGGATTCCTTACCATTTTGCAAGCCAGCTTATTAAATCCTGGCTTCCACTGGCTCCATCTCATCTTAGTCCTCCAAAACTTTCAGCAGGTATATTGGTCTCTCTTGTACAGCTGTTTCTTTCTCTTCCCCCCACAGCTCCTTGACCTGTCTACCTGCCCTGACATGAAATCATTCTCTTGCTCCTTTGTTGGAAGACTCCTTCCATGTCCTATAGTAGTATCTCTTTTAGATGAATCTTTTAGCTGCCAGACTCAGAGATCCTATCTGCAAAAACAGAAGACAGTCCTCTTCCCACTCCCATGTTGTCCCTTGATATAGAAGATTAGACTTGAACTGATATGGAAATTTTAGGGGTGCACAAACTCTTCAGAAGAACTACTTTATAATATATAGAAAATATATAAAGCTTATCTTTCTGAACTTTATGAAATGGTTGTGAATATACACACAAGCAACAATCAGAAAAAGCCCCACAAATGTTGCAAGCAATGTGCTTTTTCAACCATTTCAAAGAAGGTGCTTTGTTTTTAAATTCTCCTTTTTTTGCATGCCTTGCACAACTGTACTCTACACTCTATTCCTGAATTTGTTCCACTGGAAAACCAGTGTTTGGCTAGACTCATGAAGCAACAGGGGAGTTATGCTTAAGGAAGAGGAAAAAGTTTAATGAGTAAATGTTTTGGAAAAGTTTCACTGCATTCTGCTAAAAAATAAAAGAAGTATAGTACTTGCAGCTTATCTTTGCTAGTTTGTAAGAGAGAGTGTTCTTCATCCAAGTCCAAATCACAGAAAGCAGGCGTCAATTCATCCAGAATCAAAGCCATAAATTTCACAAAATGTGCAGGTCAGCTACCGATATTGTGATCAATGAATAGCCAGAGAGCTGGGTAGCAAAGACCATTAATTCCTAAGTAAGGAAGCTTATCCCTTCTTTCTTTTCTTGTAATGCTACAAAAAAGGACCCAGGAAGAAAGAATCGAATGGAGGTAGAAAAATATTAAAATATTACATTTAGCCACAATGACTTCTGCGTTCCTTAAAGAAAGATAGAATCTTAATTATGACCATACCGTTTAGACTAAAGGTATCCTGTATTTTCAGTTGATGTAGTTCTAATAACACAGAGTTTTCGAAACCAAACCAAACCTTCAGTCCTAAACAGATTGTAAGTACACTTTCTCCATTAGGTTCTGCTTCTGAATAATGTGCTTAGCTTTGTAGAACTTGAATATCTTCTTTCTCCTTTCTTCTTCCCCCATTTATTGTTAAATACCTTTGAAAGAATATAAAAAAGATGACACAAATGGAAGAATAAGCTATAGATAGTGAAATACTGGTGGATAAAGAACAAATCTGAAATATCCTAATGTATTCCAATGCATCATTAGAAGCTTCTGATGTTATGTTTCATATCCATTTTCTAATCAAAATCCACACATCCTGATTGAACTTTAAGTTCAAATTACTAGGAGAAGTTTGTAGGTAGTAAACAACATAGTAAATAAATACTATAAAATCTATATCAAATTAAGATATGAACTCTAAAACTCAGTTTTGGATGTGACACAATTGTATGCATAAAATTATAGTCTGAGAATGGTTTCCATTTAGAATTCAATTCTTGGTGGATTTATTTTTTTAAATACAGAGGTAGTTTGTGGGAGGCATAATTTAATTAGTCATTCTTCTGAAAAGGGAATCAGAGATCTGCCTGTAACTGCCTATGATTAATTAATTATAAGCACCAGTTTAATCAGACTACCAGCCAATTTCTAAGAAACATTTTCTAGGTTACTTGCTGTGTTCTAAATGCAGTACTTGAACGGGAAGTGGGAATCAATAAACTTGAATCTAATCC
>JANHZU010001129.1:47640-71717 GCA_032468055.1 Acrochordus granulatus
TGTCTGTTTTTTAAACTTTTGTTGCAATCACCCACTGATATTCCTGGCATTAAATAGGTTTGTGGATGGTCTACAACTGAAGAAACTTCCCAGGATCCCAACATAGTCAATCCTTATATTTGATCTTAGCTAAAAGACCAAGAAGACATAGTCAACTATTGCTCACATAGAATATCCTTTGCTTGAGAGGGGGTACCTGTGTATCAGCTGCACATGTTTTTGAAGGAGTCTCATTATCATCATCTAGGTTATAGCTTCACTGTCAGCCATTTTCACTCTGATAGGTGACCACTTGTTGGAGAGAAACAAAGGGGATATGAATCTCTTAATCCTTTTTGATCTCCTGGTGACTTTTGATACTATTGACCATGGTATATTCCTGGGCCACCTTTGTGATTCTGGATTGGGGACACTGTGTTGCAGTGATTCTGCTCCTATTGGCAGGGGCAGCTTCAGAGACTAACACTGAGTGATTTTGTTTGGGACCTTGGATGCTATGTTGTATGGTGACATCAAGCACTATGTGTAAGTCATTGGAGGAATCACCAGAAGTTTAGAATATGTCTGTGTATTTGTTACTGTATTTTTTTAGGTTCTGTAAACCCTCTGAGATTCTTTTGTATGGTTAGCAGAATGTAAATATATTTAAGATCAACAGTATATCAGTATTTTTAATTCTGTTTTTATTACAAGTTTTATTGTAAGCCGCCAAGAGTTGCTTTGAATTCAGCAGATGGAATATAAATTTAATAAACAAACAAGTCTGCAAGTTGTCTTTTTTCTTACTTCCTCTAAGAGGCCCTTCCCTCTTTTTTAGGTGCTGAAGCTGTGTGACATGCATCTATTAAAAAATGCTTCAGATAGTGTGAATAAACAGGATACCATGTGTGTCACGTAGAAAACAATGTTGGGCCAGAAGATAGATTAAGTGCCTTTACAGAGGGAAATGGAACCACAGGAAATATTTATTAGATTTAAATCCTGCTTCCATCCAAAAGACTGCTCAGTGGATAGCTGTTCCTTGATATGACTTTTGACTGACCAGAACCATCTGTCTAGTTGGTTGAAGCTTAATTTAACAAAACATATTTAAAACCCTAGATCTCAATTCATCTGACCCTTGAGTTTAAACTCACTTAGAATAATTATTTCATAAACATGTTCTTTACTGGTTAATATCAAGTTTCTTGTGCTTCCTCATCCCTCTGAAGAAGAAAGTTGTGAGCAAGACAAGTCAGGAATTTCCTGAAAGGACAATATTTAGCAGTTTCTCTCTCACCTATGGTAAAGTAATTAAAGATCCCATCACTGATACATCATGTTCTTTGAAAAAGCTTCAATTGACTTTTGGAAAGTATTATCCACATTTATTCCTTGGTTGAGCAAACAATAATTTGCATTATTTTTATTTCCTCTTTCACTAACTTTTTGTTGTTGTGAACTACCCAGTTGTGTTCTAATATGGGCAACCATACAAATCTTAAATTAACTTGGATATTCTCTACAGGTTCATCAAGTTTGTTCATTTGAATTTTTGAGTGGTGTGTACAACATCTTTTCCCCTCCTATTACTTCTGCTTGTTTAGAACAAAATGAATTCTTTAATTAATATATTTTAATCACAGAAATTTCTCCACCAAGTTTCTCAAATCTTATTAAAGAATATTTGCCTTTCTGTACTAGGAATACAGGCTCAATTTGTATCTGTCTCATAATGTGAGCATTAATGTCCCATTCTAACTATTGCTTCCTGACTAGCATACAGTTTTCTCAGGGGACAAGTAAGGTGATTGGAACTCCTGTCTCTTTAAGAATTTGCCACAGTTTGTTGTAATCTACACAATCAAAGGTTTTAGCGTAGTCAATGAAGCAGAAATAGATGTCTTTCTGGATCTTTTGCTTTCTCCATGATCCAGCGAATGTTGGTAATTTGATCTCTAGTTCCTCTGCCTCTTTAAAATGCTTTTGGGACTTCTGGTGGTTCTTGGTTCACATACTGCTGAAGCCTGGTTTGCAGTATCTTGAGCATAACCTTGCTAGCGTGTGAAATGAGCACAGCTGTAAAGTAGTTTGAACAATCTTTGGCATTGCCCTTCTTTGGGATTGGAACGTAAATTGATCTTTTCCAATCCTGTGGCCACTGCTGAGTTTTCCAAATTTGCTGGCATATTGCAGCACTTTAACAGCATCATCTTTTAGGATTTTAAATAGTTCAACTGTCACCTCCACTACCTTTGTTGTTATTAATGTTTCCTAAGGCCCACTTGACTTCACACTGCAGGATGTCTGGCTTAAGGTCAGTGACCACACCATCATGGTTATCAGGGACATTTTGATCTTTCTTGTATAGGTCTTCTTGCCACCTCTTCTTAATCTCTTCTGCTTCTGTTAGGTTCCTACCATTTTTGTCCTTTATCATGCCCATTTTTGCATGAAACGTTCCTTGATATTTCCAATTTTCTTGAAGAGCTCTCTAATCTTTCCTAGCCTATTGTTTTCCTCTATTTCTTTGCACTGTTTATTTAAGAAGGCCTTCTCATCTCTCCTTGATATTTTCTGGAAGTCTGCATTCAGTTGGGTATATTTTTCCCTTTCTCCCTTGCTTTTCACTTTCTTTCTTCCCTCAGATATTTGTAAAGACTCATCTGACAGCTACTTGGCTTTCTTGCATTTATTTTTCTTTGGGATGGTTTTAGTAGCTACCCCTTGTACAATGTTACACACCTCCATCCATAGTTCTTTAGGCACTCTGTCTACCAGATCTAATCCCTTAAATCTATTCATCACCTCCACTGTATATTCATAAGGGATATGAGTCACGTATTGAGAGTTGGAGGGCAAATAAATTCAATAAATAAAATAAAAATAATTAAAGTCATACCTGAATAGCCTACTGGTTTTCCCTACTGTCTTCAACTTAAGCCTACATTTTGCAATAAGCAGCTTAGGATCTGAACCATAATCAGCTCCAGGTCTTGTTTTCACTGACTTTATAGAGCTTCTCCATCTTTGACTGAAAGAATATCATTAATCTAATTTTGGTTTTGACCATCTGGTGATGTCCATGTGTAGAGTTGCCTCGAGTTGTTGGAAAAGCGTATTTAAGATCAGCTTGTTTTCTTGACAAAATTCCGTAAACCTCTGTCCTGCTTAATTTTATACTCCAAGGCCAAACTTGCCTGTTATTTCAGTTATCTTTTGACTTCACTTTAGCATTCCAATCCCCTATGATGAGAAGAGCATCATAGCGTGAGTTCTAGAAGGTGTTGTAGGCTTTCATACAACTGCCCAGTTTCAGCCTGTTCAGCATCAGTGGTTGGAGCACAGACTTGGATTACTGTGATGTTGAATGGTTTGCCTTGGATTCAAACTGCAATCATTCTTTTGTTCTTGAGATTGTACCCAGTACTTCTTTTCACACTCTTATTATGAGGGCTACTCATATTATTTCTTCTAAGAGATTCTTGTCCACAGTAGTAGATATAGTGGTCATATGAATTCAATTCACCCATTCCTATCCTAATTTTAGTTCACTCATTCCCAAGAAGTTGATGTTCAATCTTGCCATCTCATGTTTGACCATATCCAGCTTACCTTGATTCATAGATCTTATATTTCAGGTTCTTATGCAATATTGTTCTGTACTGCATTGGGCTTTCTTTTCACTACCAGACACATTTACAGCTGAGTGTCCTTTTGGCTTTGGTCCAGCTGCTTCACTCATTTTGGAGCTACTTTTAATTGCCTTTTGCTCTTCCCCAGTAGCATATTGGACACCTTCTGACCTGAGGGGCTCATCTTCCGGTGTCACATCTTTTAGCCATTTGATACTTTTCATGGGGTTTTCTTGACAAGGATACTGGAGTGGGTTGCCATTTCTTTCTCCAGTGGATCATATTTTGTCTGAACTCTCCACTATGACCTGTCCAATTTGGGTAGCCTTGCACAGCATAACTCATAGCTTCATTGAGTTATGCAAATCCCTTTGCCATGACAAGGCAGTGATCCATGAAGGGCTCATTGCCTGTAGCTCTTCTGAAAACCAAAATTTTCCTGAGTATATAGTAATAAAGTGAGAACAATTAAGCAATTGAGCCAACAGTATATATCATCACGCTATCTAATAGGAGAACTAGATTCTCCTATTAGGAGATAATCAGAATCTGATTATCCTACCAGATAATCAGATTATCTGGTAATCTGAATTACCAGATATATTGTTTGGGACCTTGCCTTACCCAGAGTAATCAGCCATCCTTTAGATTCTATCAATCTTTGGAAGCAGATTATAATGGGCCTCCAACCCTTCCAGATAAGACGTCCCTTGTTTGTCTTCAATTAAGTCTTAATTAACTTCAATTATTTTTATTTTATTTATTGAATTTATTCGCCTTCCAAAGAACCTGTTTGTCTGTTCTCATCTCTCAAATTCTTTTTCCTCTCTCTCAGTAGGATGCATGTGAAAGATAGGGAAAGATATTCTTGCACCTGTCACATGCTGAGTTCATTGTGGAGAGAGATATGAGTGGCCAGTATAGTGTATCCCTCATCACAAGGCCCCAGATGCCAAATTGAAGTCTGATTTAGGTGACTGAAACTATGGGCTGCTTTAAGTAAGAACTTTATTTTTAGAACCGTATTTCACATTTAAGAATTGTGAGTGCTGCAGGTCAGGTTAGTTTCAACCCAGAAGATAGGGGCTTAAGAAATTGGCTAAGGCCAGCCCTCTTTGTAGTGGATGGAGTGGATCTTTTATCAGATGTGAAGATTTAGCCTATCTCTTGAGAATACAGGCCCTGATTATTTTCTTCTGAATCCACATCTGTGAGAAACTTTGTATTCTAGCCACTAAGAACATGAATATTATATTATATTAATCCCATTCTTATTTATAGGAGAATTATATAATATTAATATTTATAGAATTATATAATATTAATCCCATTCTTATTTATAGGAGATAGCTCTTGAAAAAGCAATGGTGAAAACGGGAAGGGGTGCTTAAAGCCACAGTTACATCAGGTCCATGAATATTTCCAATAAATGCATTCCAGAAATATTTTTGAGATCATGAATGTTATGTTGTTGTTGTTTTAATGAAAGCCACATTTTGAGGATATGCCACCATATGTCACATTCGTTCTTGTTCCTGAAAAAAAAAGGAAAGTATGCTAGGTTTTTAAGTGTTTTGGAAAAGTATATTCACACAGCTGACGTAATTGTTCATCTGGCTAAGGAATTTTTGATCTTTAGCACATCCCAAATGAGATGGACTACACTTTATGGGGCAGATATTTCACTATAGAAAGCTTGAGTGTGGGGGAGTATTCATTGTTTTACTAACCTTTTTAGCAACTCTGAATTTGTAATCTCTGCTTATGAAAGTTGTGTATGTAAGAAGCATTGCACAGAGGAAGGTTGGTGGAGGGGACAAGAGAAAATTAATGAATGTGTCACTGAGGAAGGAAACTTTGTAACTGACAAAATGATTTGAGTTCAAGTTTCCATCATTCTTGCCACATAAATTCTTTGGATAGATAATTTTCTCTTGTTGCTAATAAGTAAAGTAGCACAGCAAATAGATGATACTAAAAAGGTACAGGGTTGATTTAACAGAACTGATTATACTACTTCAGATTACTGGAAGATTATTAACCAGGTAGCAAGCAAGAAAATTCCCTGCAAATATTAAGTTAAAGTCTAAGGGGAAAAAAAACATTAAAGTGATGCACAAATGGCTTCTCAAACTTTTCCATTGTATTTGTGAGGAAAGAAATTGAGGAAACTATTTTGTCTTAATTTGGCAGGATTCATAGTAAAAATAAAATAAACTCAGTCTCTCCCCACCCACCATGCAAGGAAGTAAGACTTCCTTCACAATCACTGCATACAGCAACAACAGACAGTGTCCTTGTCGTGCATCACTGCAAGTTTCCAGAGGTCCTTTGTGGTGTAGCTCTTACAGAGCTTTATCATGAGGTCCCCTCTTGGATCATCAAGATACAGTCTGAGATTCAGTCGTTCCTTAAATACAGTATAAGGTATCAAGAGATGTCTTGCATTGTTTGTGTTGGTTAATTCTCTCCCATTGACACTGACAAATGTCTCTTCTATTACAAATGGCTTGAGATCCAGGGATCCTTCATTTTACCAGAAGCCCTGAAGCCTTGAATCAGTTCCTAAAGGTAATGATGATTTAGAAGAGGGGTAATAAACTAAAACTTGATAATGAAGCAATGCTCTAACTTTAGGGGCAATGTCAGGCTCAGACAACCAGACTCTCACATGCAGAGTTCAAGCTTAATTACTTTATTACAATTTGCCTACTCCACAAGAACTTCCTCAGACTGTTGCTCCAACCTGCCAGGGTAAGACTAGATAAGCCCCAAGGCATTGGGGAGGGGAAAGAGGATCAGATCTTGCCCTTTTATGTTTATATAATGGTTCCAAGCTAATCTCTCTCTTCAGCTCTCTTCCTGCCGAGGACGGTTGCCCTCCCACACAAGGGTGGAAATGGAGTGAGAAATGTGCTTCGGAATGAGAATTTACTCTTTTAAAAAAATCAGCTTTCACAGTTTGCATTATTTCCAGATCTGCCTTTCTATCTGCATGCCCAGTTAGCAGCTGTGATCTGTGTTCCTTACTAATATTATTTTGAGTACAATATCATATGTGGTCATGATGGAGCATGAAAGATCACTTTGACAAATCTTCAAAAATGTCAGTCAGTCCAGAATTTAGCAGCACTGGCTACAAATTCAAATTTTGTAGAAAAAACAAGAATGAAAGGAAGAGGAGAAATAAAAAGTCAGATTAGACCACATGCTGTAACCATGAGGACTCCATTTTAGCTCATTCTTAAAATGTTGGGTTGCAGTTGGAATTTATTTCTGAGCTTGTTTCTGCTATGTGCTCAAGGAATCAGATTGCATTTTGTATGTTGGGGCAAAACACTATGCTGACTCCCATTTTTTAAGTATCAAGGTTGCCTTTTATTGCAATCAAGATGTTAAGATTTAAAATAAACCCAAGAATTCCTAATGTGAGTGTTTGTATTTCCAAAGCCAGGGATAAATTAAACTATAAATTAATTTTGGATGATTAGCCACAAAAGAAATGCAGCTATGCTATTTTTTAAAAGATGTACATATTGGTTTTAAAATTTAAACCATAGATATCTTTGCTTTGTACGAAGTTCAATACTTTTATAGGGAATCTAGTCAGAGTATTTCATTGGCAGTGCCAAAAGCATGACACGCTGACGGAATATAAATAAGATATATGTAAAATACATCTCAGTAGGTGGCAGCACCTGTTTGAACTTTTCTAGGTTTACAAGTGAAGCTGGGTCAGGCCTGTTTTATATCTAATTATTTTACAGTATTCGCAGCCCTCCCAACCAATTAAGAATCTGAGAGATGAACAACAAAGCAAGGATAAAACATCATAGAATAATAAAAATACGTTTACACATACAAAAGGTGGGTGTCCAATACAATTTGACTTAAAAGTACTTTAAATAATACTGTTTTTTCACTGCCTTGCAAAAGGCCAGGAGACAGGGGCCAAATGCATCTCCAGGAAAAGCTTGGAGGCTACAGTGGAAAAAAAATGCTGTCTAGATCACTCTCCACATCCTTTTCATAGGGAAGAGATCACTCTCAAGATGTTTGGACATTAACATCTGAATGGGAAATCTCCAGGGAACAGTAGGGCTGTAGACTGGACTGGGGAGTTGGAAAAATATCCAGAAAAGAGTCCATACAGTTGCCAAGGGAATGACCCAATTGTGTCCACAGAATCGTTGTCAAGCTCAGGTTGAAGGATAGTTTGACCATGAGTAATTTAACGTAATTCTCCATGAATTACGTTAAAGATTCTAAGGTAAAATCAAGAGGGGGAAAAAATGAATAAACCACCACCCTCAGAAAAGTACATTCATTTGAATATAGGGTACAACATAAAGAAAGACTCGTTTATTGTTTCAGTCTCCTGCTTATGTGAGTCTGGATTCCACAAATGGCTTCAAACTTGTAACTGGGCGTTAACTGAAAAAGTCAAGCTTTTACTCTTTGTTTTTTCCTTCAGGTTATAAATGAAAAGAGGAGGGCAGAACCACAGATGATCGACATAATTCAATGTGTCTTCTAAAATAATATTACAACACCGAGTCAAAGCATGGCGGATCACAGTGATAAATTTATTATAAGCACGGAAGCAACTAAACTCAAACATTCACAAAGTTACCAGGAAACTACATCAGTGGGGATCAAAAGAATGCAAAAAAGATTTCTTCAGAAAGATGGAAGTTGCAATGTTTACTTCAAACATATCTTTGGGGAGTGGGAGAGCTACGTGGCTGATATTTTCACCACGCTGGTGGATATCAAATGGCGCCATATGCTCGTGATCTTTTCTTTATCTTACATCTTGTCCTGGTTATTGTTTGGCTTAGTGTTTTGGCTCATTGCACTCCAGCACGGTGACTTATCACCAGAAGGAGGAGTCTCCCCCTGTGTGGAGAATGTTCATAGTTTCACAGGGGCTTTCCTATTCTCTCTGGAAACCCAAACCACCATAGGCTATGGATCCCGCTGTGTCACTGAAGAGTGCTCTGCAGCAATCCTGACAGTTGTCTTACAATCTGTCTTAGGCTGCATCATTGACACATTTATTATTGGGGCTGCCTTAGCAAAAATGGCCACTGCCCGAAAGAGAGCTCAGACCATCCGCTTTAGCTATTATGCAACAGTAGGCTTACGAGATGGTAAACTCTGTCTGATGTGGCGGATAGGTGATTTTCGACCTAATCATATGGTAGAAGGTACAGTAAGAGCCCAGCTCCTGAGGTATGTTGAAGACAGGGTGGGCAGGATGATACTGGAATACAAAGACTTAAAACTGCTCAATGAACAGATAATTCTTGCTACCCCAGTGACCATTGTCCACGAAATTAACCAAGATAGTCCACTGTATGATCTTGACAGGAAGACTCTGGCCAAGGACAATTTTGAGATCCTGGTTACATTCGTTTACACTGGAGATTCAACAGGAACATCACATCAGTCAAGGAGTTCTTATGTGCCTCGAGAAATCCTTTGGGGACACAGATTCAATGATGTCCTTCAACTCAAGAAAAAATACTACAAAGTCAACTGCCTGCAATTTGAAGAAACCACTGAGGTTTATGCTCCTTACTGTAGTGCCAAACATCTAGATAAAAAGGAACAAGAATACACAAGTTTTGATAAAGCAACAAATGGAGAACCAGAAATCTCTTCTTCCTCCTCCTCCTCTTCAGGAATCAGAATTCGGTCATTTAGTGCTGATGCTTTAATTGTTCATTCTGAAGTTTCTGGAGAGCCAATCAAAATTTCCAGTCCAGTGAATACAGCGGAGCTGCCGTATGAGTGCGCTCTGGCGACTTTAAGCAAAATTTCCATGGAATCCCAGATTTAGCAATCAAATAACTTTTGCAGAGCTGTAACGGCTATCAAGCGCACAAGGTTCACTTAAACACTAACGGTCCTGATTCTCAAACGAAAGAAGAGATTTACTGACAACTGGTTAAGATTACACCCTGATATTCCTTTCACTGTTCTTTTAAAATTATCCCTTTCACAAATTATTAAACTCTGCATAGTGACGCTGAAAGATATTGACTGAAAATTCAAACTTGTCTGAATTCGCAAAGAGATCACCATTTGAAAAAATAGTCACATATTATGGAATTTATCTAGGTTTTTGCAATTTTGGAGTTTGACACAATTTGCCAAGATGGTTTCAAAATTAGTTATTTGCATGTTGCAGCACAACTAATTATAACTAATATTTTTGTTTCTTTGTAAACTGTGAGGCTTTTCTTAAATTTTTACATTTTTATTTTCTTGTTTAAAATTACAAACAAAAATGGACTTCTTTGGAACTGAAAATACTATAGATCATGTATAAACTATGAGGAAAAAAAACTGATTTCACAGAAACTGAAATGCCATAAGGACCTCTTTTGTTTGCACTTTACGATAATAATTTAACTGATACTGATTTATTGTTGGGTATAAGGTCAAATGTATTCAAATCTACATTTGTAGTATTTTCAAACAGCAGCTTTTAAATCATTTAGTATTTCTGTGCAGAAAATGTTTAAAATTGATTCTGCCTGTCTGAGGACAAACAGAATTTTGTAACACAGAACAATGCTAAGTGTGATTTTTAAAATTAATGTATAAACATTTTCTCTTCACTACTTGGGGTCTTCTTTTATTTTACTTTTTTTTATTTACTTAACTAGATCAGGGCATTTTTTTTCTTTTTCTGTTTTGCAACCTTAACAAGTAAACCAGGCAAACCAGTTTCATTAAGTGCAGGTTGATGACTCTCAGTTCCTACTACAAGCATCCTTAAGCTTATTCTTGAAAGCCTAGCTTGTGACAAGCTCTCATTAGCTAAACGGTTTGCTAAGGAACTAAAACATACTGACCAATGTGTATTTTCCAAGTAGTAGCTCACAGATTTTTCTGGGCAAACACCAGTTGTGATGTTGGAGGACCATAAGAAGAAATATCTAAAAGTGTTAAATTGTGGGCGGAAAGCTGAAAATGTGGACCATCGATACCTTTTGTGGAAGTATGGGTTTTGTTTCCTTTTAACTGAAAATTACTTTGTAGTAGCTAATATGAAATGAGACCAAATCGTAGCAATAACTTAATCTTAGTAGATCAATTTCAATGAACTTATTGAAGGAACGGGGATTTTTGAATAAAATAGACGTATTAAAGCTATTGAGGGTTGGATGTACCTATTTTACTGTTTATTCGTTAAAAAAGAAAACATAAACATCACCAAGCCATAATAGGCCAGCATGATCTCAGGGGACTATACAAGATGGGACTTAGGGGACATAAATGGTTCTTGGTTTGTCTATACCTGATGTAAACACAGAGGGAAGATACGGTGTGTACTATAATGTCTAAAAAATGTCTATGGATAATACTCTTCCCAAGTAACAGAAAAGTCTGAATTAGGTGGCGTATTTAGTGTCTTTACACAGAGAGCTTCATTGCCTCTTTAATGCAGGAAAATATACAATGATGTTCCAAGCCAACATCACAGCATTTTAAGGTATTAGTCAAGAAAGGCAAAGGTAAGAGAGTCACTTAGGTGAGATGGTGGTGTAGAAATATGGCAAATAAAATAATAAATGATTTGTTGCTATGCCACAAGCTGTGTAACTGATTTTTCCAAGGTTCTGCAAGATATTAAAACTCTTACAGCACTTTAAAGAAAGCAGATTGATATGGTATAACTTTTATAACGATATCATTTTTTTAAAAAAGGAAGGCACAAGACGTTGGTTTTTACTACAGTAGGTTTGATGAATGCTAGAACACACAAAGTGCCTCTGGGCAGAAGCTGCCATCTGAAATACATGAGAATATGATATGGTAATTGATAGCTAAAAGGCACAAGCCTGTCAATTCTTTTTCTAAATGTTTGAAACTCATTGAAGTTCCTGAGAATTTTTAATGGAGTTCCCAAAGAAATGCTAGCAATGGGATAGTTATAATCCCTAAATACAGCCTATCCTTTTTAAATACATATGAACATTTGGATTAAACTCTTTCTCCTTGAAAGCTGATACTGGTTGAGCATTTCAGAATCCACATGCCACATTGAAAGTTGAGCTTCTTCCAACCTCTTTCAGATTCTTTTTGCAAAGGAATTCTAGCTTCTTGAAGACTCAGATAACTTTCTCCTCCTTCTAAATAAAAGTGACATTAAGTGCAAGCCAACCTGACTGTCACTTCTTGATGAAAATGAGCTCCAGAGATAAAGCTACACTCACTCCCACCCTATTCATCTCTGTGGTGAAAAGTATACCGCAAGAGGTTCAGAGCTGTGTATTACTGATGTAGCTGTGTTTTTATTCATCATGGTTCACTTGCCACTTTACCTACAGCAAATCTCTGTTTTCAAACTGAACTTTCCCAAAAGGATGCAATGCAAACAAACAATCACCTAGCCTCATGGAACCTGGTTCTCTCTCAGTCACCTGTGGGAGAATATTTGGGGTCACCAGGCTGCCACCTTGTGGCTTCAACAAATACAGGATTAATGGGTGAGGAACTGTTGCTTGCCTTTGATTCATGCAATTGAGATATGTAAGGAAGCATTGCTGGGAAGTGCTTCCAAGTGGAAAAAATGCCTCACTATTCAGGAAAAAGTATTTCTTGTTTCTTATTTGCCAGAAAGTTACACATCCTGAAAATGCCAGACATTTAAACAACAATAACAACAGAAGCTGATCATTCTAATCCAAATTCCCTTTCAAATTCTTACCCAGAATTATGTAATTATTGTACCTAATTATATCCTGCCGGTTTTTATGTTGAGAAAAACATCCCTTTGCTCAACATGTATTTCTCCTTTTAGCCACTCCATGTACTCAACTGTCTGGTCATTAAATTGCTTTCCAGTCTCTTTCTCCCTTTCTTTCATTTAATGTTTAATTTAAATTGGAGAATCAATGTCAGATAAGACGTTAAATTAAGGTTCTTCACCTTAATTTCACTTGTACCCTTTAGACTTGGTACATCTGATACCTCATTTTAAGTTCCCTAAAATAAATACTTAACTTGCAACAGCAGGAAGTGCCAAGTAAGTAGCAAAAAGCTTATTTTGGAGATGGAAGAATCTCATGAGACATCTCTTACTGATAACCTAGCATAGGACCAGGCAACTTAATGCTTTCCAGTTATGTTATACTGTAACTTCCACAATCCCTTGTCACTGCCCACCATGCCTGGTACAGAAGAAAACAGAAATCCAAAACATATGGAAAGCATCAAGTTGCTTACCTCTGAATTAGTGAGAGTGCTGTCAGGGTTCACGGGACTGAAATATGCTACTGCTGAATGCTTGGCTGAAAACTCAGGTGGGCTTATATCTGCCCCAGAACACCCAGCCAATAGCTCTTTGTAAAGATTGCTGGCAGCATCATTTTTAGCCAGGGGTCCCAGGAAGGGTATAAATGGCTGAAAAGGGCGGAAGTAAGAGGAAAGTCTCTGAGTGAGGTTCTTACCTCTCTGCCGTTTACTAACTCGTTGATGATACAGTAAGCTTTTTTTCTCCTTACACTATGGATCAGCCAGGGGAAGAGAGACTTTGACCCCCCAAATAAGAAGGCTGACTGATGATGGCAAACCCATCATGGTATCCCCCCTAGTTTATTGGAAGGCCCCACCTCAATGTCTGTTAAGTTGTTGAATGTTATTTGTATGAATGTTGAAAAGTGCTACAACTCGTCCAACATTTTAGCTGATGGGTAGCAAGCGCTTCAACAGACTCGTACAAATCGCTAAGCCCAAATGATACACAGGCCAACACACCCTGCTTTGAGCAGGATTCCAGTATCTGCTTAGTTCCTTTTTTATTGTTCTACAAAACAACACTAGTCAAATCCCACTTATTCCCATCTCTATCTCAGATGTTGCTGTAAATGTATTTTTCTTTGACTAAGAGTAGCTGGACTCATAGATTATGCTAAACTATGATACAATTTGTTTAGCTTTGTTTGAGAGTGAAGCATGAATCTAGCCAATGGAAACAATATGCTTAACTGTCCTACATTGTTCAAACAACTGCTTTTTAAAGACAAATCTACATCATCAAGAGTCTTTGAATTCTGGCAGTGTATAGATGTGATAAACAAAAATGCACACAGGGCACTAGGCTTTACTAAATAGTGATGCTGCAGGTATCAAGTCTTAAATTTTCTAAACACATATACTTAACACTACTTTTATACCTATCTATACACAGTTGCAGAAGCATGCATGATGATAGTATTATGTGGCCAGACTAAGTGCACAACAAAATTAATACCAGTTGCTCTCTAGAAGGAACATTCCGAAGACAGCAACTGTCTATTTGTGGCACAACTTAACCCCACCAAGGGAATATCCATTTCAAGAAACTAAATGCTGCCAAGGCACTTGCATTTGTACACACTGGGTGCATAGTTAAAGAAATGTTTCAGTATTTTGGGGCGACCCAACTATCTCAGTCAAAAAAATATAACTGACGCTCAGTGATATGCAAATCAAACTCAGAGGTAAACTCTTCCTTTATTAGCACATAGCAGTGTTTTTCCATCTTGGCGACTTTAAGATGTGTGGACTTCAACTCCCAGAATTCCCCAGCCAGCATACCAAATGCTGAATATGAATGATTATCTAAGATAGCTTTCTTCCTGTGGCCTTCAGATGATCTACAGCTTTCAGAATTCTCATCCAGCATGCCAACAATATATTCTTATTCCTGGAAAATAAGTCATTAATGATCAGGCTAAACAAATCTAAAATGATTACTTTAAAAATCTGACAATGCAAAACAAATGGTAATAGGAAAATATCAACATTTATTGTAAGCTGTCAATGGTTGCTTTGATTTCGGTAGCATATAAAATTAATAAATAAATATTCATCCATCCTTCAACTGGAATTGCCCCAAGTATTGGAAACCTGTCTGCACAAAAGACTGGAGATATGTTTTCAATGAAAAAAAATCAGTAAATATGATTCTTTTATCAAAGAAGCATACTAACTCCCTATTATGGTTAACCCTAGTTTCTTAATCCACTATCTCAGATAATGATAGTTATCTATCTAGGATGAAGAAACACAGTGAGAGAATATTGATCTTTTTGATAATTTTAGCTCTAGATGAGCCTGCAGGCTGAAATCATGTTGAGGATCTTTTACATTGAGTCATAGTTCGCAGTGACTGCCAAATCTTTGCAATGGCTGTTGCGAATAGAACGTGAACATTAGCATAGAGGATATTCAGTGCTCAGTGGTGACTTATAAATTGTTGATTACAAACATTTATTTACACACACACAGAGTAGTGTACAAAAGTGCTTAGAACCGAAGAAGGTCACACTAAATACTGACTTTTGCCTCAAGAACCCATTTTGTTTTGAACATTGTGTTTGTTTAAGTTATGTGTACATTTTTCTGGTATTTCTGCTTGAATCTTAATACAGAAACTGAAAAATAATTATGGATGGTCATTAAAACTTTGCTAAAAGCAAGTGGGTGATGGCCTAAGAATTTTGCACAGTACTGTGTGTGTGCATGTGTGTATAGAGACAATGTTGTCCAAAGACGCTTCCGTAGTCATGTGGCCAGCATGGCTATATGCTGAGGTGCACAGAATGCTGTTACCTTCCCACCAATTTAGACGGTACCTATTTATGTACTTGCATTCTGCATGCTTTCAAACTGCTAGGTTGGCAGGAGTTGGGGTGAATAACGGGAGCTCATCCCATTGCCCAGCGCCCAGGTCTTGAACTCAGGCTGCCGACCTTCCAGCCAACAAGCCCAGCATCTTAACCTCTCAGGCACTGTGCCCCCAGATTAGACTGAATCAGCCTAATAACCACAACTTGCTGCCAACAAATTACATAACCATGGGAGTTTCATTTCAAATAGTGTCAAATACACTTTGCAGTAGAGATGCTTGTGCAACTGATGAGAAGTCATCCAACTTATTAGGGCCCAAAGAACTGCTAAGAAGCCATTCAACCTTCCATAGTGGCTTTCCCCAGTGATTCATGGTCCTTTTGTGTTACATCAACTTTGTAATGGGTGTTTGAGAATAACACTGAAATTGGAATTTGCCACACACTTTCAAGAAACAGAGATGTAATTTCTAAAGATTTGCAGATGATTTCAATATGGGAACTGTAAAAAGACACACTATATTATCTGAATGAGAAAAAATTAAGAGGTAATTTAAAGCAAGGGAGGATGACACACTTCAGAGAGGTGCTTTTTAAAAAAATGTTGTATTGATAATCACATTCCTTGCTAATTGATTTTTCAACAGTTTTACTAAATGCAAGACTACAGGCTGATGTGCTGAAGCAGAAGTAGCCAGATATGTGGCAACATTTCACCCGCAATCCATTACATTATTTTCTAAGTAAAATAACAATAAATAATTTAACAAAAAATCTGAAAGCAAAGAAGCCTCATCTCATATTTTTCTTTCACAGCCACAGGATTTGGCGTCATTCATGCTAAAATGCAGAGGTATCATTCAAGAGTCAAATATATCTATGTATATTTTCATTAATCCAGAACATGATTTGTAGCAAAAATGCAAAAAAATTTAAAATTTTCTTTAAAAGACAACTGGACTTTTATTAATAGATATAGTTGGAAAACATTTTGCCTTATATTTGCCTGATTGTATATAAAGGCATACAGATTCTGGAAAATATAATGCCATTAATGTGACATCAGATGTCACAAAATTTGATACAGAGTATATTGTATACACATAAAGTCAATAGATAATCTTCATTCTCTTTATCAAAATGTGTCAGTCCTAAAAAAGAAAAGGAAGGTGGAATATGTATCACCTTTGCATGTGCTGGGAACATGTTTTATACGAGACCTTTGCAGAATATTTGAAATTGCAATGTCAAGAAAATAAGCCTCTTTCCTCAAGAAGCTCTTCGGGAGATATTACCTGACTCACCCTACTTACAAAAACTCCAAATCCTTCTCTTAAATAGATAAAGTTTCTTCCCGTGAGCAGAACAGAAATCTCATCAACACCTGTTAAGCATGTTCCTCCCACGACATAGAGCTTCACAAAATGCTTCCACTATTTGGTTGTAAGCAGCTTTTATTCTGAACACATGGATAACCCGGATGATGTTTCACCTTGGATCACTCTCCCTATATTAATTTCACCAAGACGTACCAAGCATCTGGCTATTCTCTCCACTCCCTTTTTATGAACCCTCTTAGAATAGTAGAATCAACATTTGTGTTTTTTAAGGAAGAGGATGAAAGCACTTTCACACATGGTTGCATTTGTAAATTGCTGGCTCTTAACCCTTTTCCTTCCAGGAATTGTCAGTTCACTTATGTCAACTTGGGGAAGGTAAAGAATATGTTCCCAGTACCATTTGTTTAATCATTACCTTGGTTTCTTTTTGGCACATAGTATGTAACTTTCTTCATACAAGTATTATCCATAATGTTTAGTAGTTCTGAATCAATAAATTGCCATAGTCTTCAGGAGAGAATGTGCTTAGCATCTACCTCAGCTATCAAACCATGTCAACAAACAACCATCTTTCACTCTGCAGTAGTTTTGTTCCTGTGCTGTTAACTAGGTGCAAAAAATGAAGGAAGAGGACCTTTTTACTTTCCTTGTCTCTATACCGCTTAGCTGATTTTATGTGTCAGGTATATTAGTATAGATTAAAAAAAATAAAGCTGGACACTTGGGCATTCTCTTTTTTACTAAGCTGCATTTAAAGCCCAAGCAAGACTTCTGACCAGAATTGAATGGCAGTATTATATAGAAACAATCCTAAAGTATTAAGAGAAAAGTATTTTTATTTAGTAAAAATATGCATGCTGGAATAAGTAGCCACAAAAATGCATGCTTTCTTTCAATGAAACCTGATGAGAGAATCTAGAATTGAGGATTGGAAAACAGAATTAAAATTGATATAGCCCCATATTCCAACAGCTGAATTTAACTCTCAAAATGCTTAGAAGTGTAGTTACAATCAGTCATTTATGCTGTTCTTATAAATATATGAACATTCATATGTTGACTTCTAAGTGCAGATTAATTTTACCTTCAATGCTGTGCATCCTGCTGGATCTCTGCCCCAGTATCTGTTCAAGGTAGAAGTATATGAGAACATCTCTCAGCAAGCTGCATGATGCATGGGTGGACTTCAGAGGAAAGGGCTACTGCAGATATGAAACTACTTGGCACATCTCTGCCCAGCTGCTGAGCTACTGTATCTGTATGATAGCTGCAAAGAACTACAGCATTTGTACCTATCACAAGGGGAAAATGCATTCTTCCTTTCACTAGTCATGTTACTTATAATTTCTATTGTTGCTTCAAGTCTTCAAGACAGGGAGAGAGAAAGACAGTACTATTCTCTTAAACCAGATCTTCTGCTAATAAGCCATTTCAAACTTTTTTGCACTGAAACTGTAAATGGCTTGACTTCTCTGTGTAATGCAACTGGAAATTAAGGTGGCTTAAGAAATCCCTTTCCAGAATTCTACCTGATCTTCTGTTTTGGCCATATGGCAATGGACCAGCATTCTGTCCCTACTATGCTTATCATGACCTTTGATTAGTGAGTCTTTGAGAACACATGGCTTCAATTGATAACACTTGTACTTCACTCTTCCCACCTTGGATGTCCACTGAGAGACCAAAGAAAACAGTAGTTTCAACATTATTCCTGTCATTTGGACTTGAAGAATATAATTTGCTGGTTTGAAAACACAAACAAACCACAATTCCTCGAGAAAAAGAATGCATCTCTAGAAAAAGAAGTACAAAGAGAGCTCTCCTACCCAAAAGTGCAGGTTTACCTCTTAAGGTTCCTTCAGAAGTGAATGGGCAGCCCAGGATAAATAACCATGATAGGCAGCAACCTTGTAATTAGCAGTGACAGAAATTCCTGCTGCAGTGCATAATAGCCAACTGGAATGGAGGAATTAGTCAACAATGAAAGGAAGAGGAATACACAATTAACTTTAAGAGGAAAGAAGTATTAGCAAGCTTTGGGGAAAGTGACATACAACTAAATCTTTGGAGATTAGATTCCAATGAAGCTTCAACATCGGCTCCAATGCTGGTTTTGCGAAGGAGGGCAAGCTCATGGACCATCTTGGAAGAAAACATGGCAGTCTGTCATCCTGAATGCAACTGTTCCACTATGCATCAACATTCCCAGTTGCACCACTATTACAACAGGCTTTGTAATTAAATTTTATTTCCAAGTAGTTTAAATTTGGAGATGTCTCTTTTTGCCTTTAAGCATATAGTAGTGGCAGATTAGATGGGGAAAATAGATAGTGGGAGTTATGAGATTGTTTATTAAATACACAATCTTTTTTTCAGGTAAATTCAGTGAGCAAAACTTCCTTAATGTATTGCTATTACATGTGCCGTCAACACAAAAGTTACTTGTCACTAAATAGAAATTATACAGTGAGTTGTAAAGCGAAACCAGCAGGAAAGTAGAATATATTTTTAAAATAATATGGGTCAGTGTATCATATTCTATACAGCAAACAGATGATAAGTTACTGAGCCAATAACTAGAAGAAAACAAACCTTCACCTTTACTAAGGGTTAACCTTTCAACTGTATCTCACCCCTTCTTTCTTAGGGTAGTACTGTGACAGGAAAAGGTCGTTTTTTAAAACAAACTTTTCATGTAACATCGACTTCCTTGTGTGCTAGTCATTAAGGAAACGTTTGTCTTTAAACTGATGGGTTTACTAAGCATTTAACAACAGCTAGCATCTGAAGCTGTAGTTTTTCCTGGGCTTGTAAATCTGTGGAAAATAAGGCACACACCACTAACTTTCATGCAAGGTGGTGTTTGGGCTACGGAGGATTGGTAAGAACCAATTACAGTTCTATCCTCATGTATCTTTAACAAGATCTGTGTAAATTAGGCTGCAAGACAGAGATTTAGCCAAAGATTTAACCATCAGAAGTTCCACTGTGCTCAGGATTTTAGTTTGCCTTCTCACATCTATGTTTAGCCAGACTAGTAAGTACACCCTGCACCTTGACACAGCTCCTGTTGAATTCATGTGCCAGCAATGTGCAAAAAAACTCAGTGATAAATAGACTGATTAGCTTCTTTGCTCCAAATTATTTGAATCTGTTACATATTTTGTTTTGTGGTATAAAGGGGGTGTGGCGATCGAATAGTTGAGATCCTGGGCTTGTTGGCCAGAAGGTTGGCAGCTTGAGTTTTTGAGACCCAGGAGCATGATATTTGCTCCAATTCCTGCCAACCTAGCAGTTTGAAAGCATGTAAAAACGCAAGTAGGTAAATAGGTATCACCTTTGGTGGGAAGGTAACAGCATTCTGTCACCCCAACATATCATCATGCTGGCCACACGACCATAGAAGCATCTTCCAAAACACTGATTTCCTTGGCTGTGAATTGGAGATGAGCACTGCCCTCTAGAGTTGGTCATGACTGGACAGGGGAAATCTTTACCTTTTATAAAGGGGGAGATGGAAGAAATTGATTCCAATTACTTTCTGATAATCTTCAAACGTTACCCCTTTCTCTTCCCACCTCTTCCCTATAGGTAACAATGATAAATATAATACTGCAGTAGTCCAAAATATTTGTAGGAAATCTGGAAGTTAATCACCTGATCTGTGATATTTTGAAGTATGGTTTTCTTATTTAACAACCCATCTTTTATTTTAATCCTAAAATCGAACCAAAAAGCCTACAAGTAAGCATTCTTGTTGCCATTGCCAGGACTTCTGCAGCATCTGATACAATGAAGTGGAATGGCAGGCTTTCTGAACATCTCAACTGCCTTCCCCCAAACTATTGCATTAATGTAGGAACCTACTTCTGTTCCTTAACCAGAACAATGTCTCATTATGATCTTTATCAGATATTCAGCTCCAGCAATATAAAAAAGGTCACTTGGTTGCACTTTGTTTGTGCATTTTCAAATCATAATAGCACTTATTTCAGTCTGGCTTGTGCAACGTGTAAATCAAATACACAGTTGTAAGCTATGCATGCAAGCCTATTGACATTCTGAATCTTATCTACTGTATTATTTATGTCATTAATGTGGGAAAAGGAAAAAAAAATATGTTGGGTGTTAGACTGTCATAGCCTAGCTCTCTAAGCATACTGAGGGCCTATCTAAAGGGCCATTCCAGTGGCCCAGCTGCGGAAATGCATCTTCTTACATATCCCTGATTCACTTCCCTTTTTCTTTCAAAATCATACAAAACTTTCTTTTCTCCCTCCTCCTAGATCACAGACCTTCTCAGTTAATATTGTCTGCTTCTCTATTGCCATGGTTCATTTGGCTTGTTTGCCGGAGTCTTGATACAAATTAATTTCCAATTGCCTATGCCAGAAGTGGGAAGCCTGTTAAGGTGGAGGGATTTGTAGTGCTGTGCTGCGGTGGGGCATCATGACTAATAATAGTCTCTGATTTCTCAATTTTTTTCTACCTTTACTTACACGTTCAAAGTGCCACTTCCTAACCCCATCTCTGTGATGGATAGAGTGAGGAGGTGAATCGCCAGGAGGGAGGGGGTACATTCCAGAGGAGTAAGAGGCAATTCAGTTCAGATATTACATGTGAGAGAAAGAGAATGAAGACAGTCCCTCCCTAATAGTTCACAGAGTATATTTTAGATGCAGACAGCAGTGTCCTCAGTCTGCAAGATTTTGTCTATAGGTGTGAAACAATAAAGAACTCAGCTTGGAAGCATCTCTGTCGTTTTTGGTTTTGGGCCTGACAATCCTTAACTTCTACTGCCTAACCCTATTCCTAACTCCCACCCGCATGGTCATAGTCACATTTTCAACTTCATGACTGACCACTCAAGAACTCCAGGAATTTTTGGACATACTTTCTAGAAATACAGATACACCCTGGTGCACACATACTTTCTTCTGCTTGGAAAAGAAATCTCTTGAACAAAAAATTGATTACATTTGCTGCATTCTAGTCATGTCTGCCTTTGTAGCTGCATGATTATTGTTACTCTGGTATTCTTAGGATGTTCATGATCTTCCTCTGGCAAAGATGAAGTTGCTAAAAGAAGTTAGTGATTACATTCAAATAAATGAGGTTATATTCTAATTATCACTTGGAAGGCTATGGGAAGAAGACACAGAGCATACAACCCTACTACCCTTCATACTTTATTTCTAAAAATACCAGAAAGCAGCTCCTAGCAAGATTAAATAAAGCAGTAGGTGGAAACTACGCTAATTTTATTATTTTATTATGAGCAGCCCAGAGTCACTTGCAGCAAGTTGGGCGGTAGATAAATTTAATAAATAAATAAATCCAATTCGTGATTCACATAATGACACTGTGAAGGATATGTTTTATAAGTAAAAATAAATTAGTTCCCCTACTACTAAGTGGGACATCATCTGATGCTACACGTTTTAAGCCAAATTTCATAAAAGCACATTGCCCACTGAAATCACTTGTTGATTTACAGAATATGCATTTTCTGCTGTGTGCCACATTTTTGTGGTTCTTTTTTTAAAAATACGTTAGCCAATAAAAAGATGATTTCATCTATAACCTAAAGTTGCTTCCAGACAAGGCTTTTATAATGCAACTGGCTTGCCTTCTTCATAGAATTTGGCAACTCTGGATATCTTATTTTCCTAACTATCCCTTTTTCTCCCTCACAGATTCATTATTTTCTTACTATAAGATACCTGATAAAAAGCGAAAGATGGGATAGCTGCAGAGTCATCTTTTGATCAATACTTTCTGAGGCATTTAGGCACAAATGTGCTCCAAACATGGCCAGCCAATAACCAGCAAATGACAAAGCCAGGCAAATGAGGTCTCCTGTTGTGAGAGTTTAAAATAGCACTTTTGGGTCACTCCCTCCCTCCCTCTCAGCCCAACCCACCTTGTTGTGGGGAAAATAGAAGGGGGACGGAGTATTATATATGCTTGCTGCCTTGAGTTACTTATAAAGTAATAAAGGCTGGATAAAAATCTAATAAATATAAAACAATGTAGAACATTGACGACCATCGGCGAGTATAAAAGTGTGTACATTCTATTCAATATAAACATAGCATGAAGTAAATGTAAGTTTCCAAATACAATTCTGCAAAATTATCCACAAAAGGAGTACTGTATTTTTTTACTACCTGTCTACTCGTAGACTACTAGGATATCTACTATATTAGTATATAATGTATTACCAACCACTAATGGAAACCTTCAGTACCTATGTTGATATGTTAGGATATTAGCAGACAAAAAAGTCACAGTCCACTATAAAGGTGATTTCACTTTTATTTATCATTATTTATTTATTCATTAAGCACATTTATAAGGCTGTCCAATCATACATGACAACTCTAGGCAGCTCATGACATTAAAAATTCTACAATATAAAAACCCATAACCTAACCCCACCCCCATGGAGGCAATAGGCACAATCGCACCAGCCAGGAGATGTGCTCCATGACAATGTGGGGTCCCTATGCCCGCTGACAGAACCATATCTTCAGGGCTTCCAGAAAAGCATCAAGATGAGGGCCAATCTTATTTCCAGGGGAATATTCCAAAGGGAGGGAGCCACCACAGAGAAGGCCCCCTTTTTGGATCCTACTAGATGTATTTCCATTGTAGATGGGACCTATAACATCCCTTGCATTCCCACACTGGTGGGCCAGGTAGATGTAACTGGGAGAGGTGGTCCTTCAAATAACCTGGTCCCAAACCATGTAAGGCTTTGTGAAGCAGATCAGTAACCAATGTACACATATTGATTTGCACAAAACTGTGTGGGCCACTGCATTTTGAACTAACTGAAGCTTCCAAATACTCCTCAGGGGCAGCCCCATATGAAGCACATTATTGTTTGAACCTCTTCCCTCTGGATGGCGCTATAGGGTACTGCATACCAAAACCAGACACAGGGACAGTTTTTTCTCCCATGCCACCATTAATAGCTTTGTGTCCTTTCATGCTATATGATAGGACACAAAGTGCAAAGAATTCTAAATTAACCCAGAAGTTCTGTCTAATGTGTATACATTATATTATATTAGGAGGGCAGGCCCTTACAGGAGAAGACGCCCCCGATGGTGAGTATCGGTGGTGTGTTCTGGCCCTCCTCGCTCGCGCCCAGATACTGGCCAGCATGCCCTTGGCAGCCCTGGGGTCTGGCTGCTGCTGCTGAATGCCAGGTTGGTTAATAATAAGGCTCCCCTGATTAGAGACATCATTGAGGAGGAGCTGGCTGACGTGGCATGCATCATCAAGACCTGGCTGGCTCCTGAGGGTGGGGGTTGCCCTCTCGGAGATGTGTCCAGCCGGGTTCAAGGTTTGGCACCAGCCAAGACCCCAAGGCAGGGGCATGGGGTGGCAGTGGTCATCCGAGAATCACTGTTTGCCTCCAGGGGCCTTGCTCCACAAGTTTCCGGTTGTGAGACCCTGTTCTTGAGATTGGGCTCTCGGGACCA
>JANHZU010001129.1:73769-86401 GCA_032468055.1 Acrochordus granulatus
TACTTATTTTGGATAATAAGACTAATGTGGCTATATTGTCAAAAGGAGTATGCATCTAAGATAGAAGAAGAAAGGAAAGCAATGTTTTTGCAACAAAGAACCATTCTGTTGTTAGAAATAATTCCTAATGAAGCATTTTGCAGAGGATTTTTCACCAAATTTTATACCCATTTTGTACATTTGGAAGAGAATAACATTGAAGGACTTCGTTTGTACAGTATATATGTGGCATATCTGCAAAAGTATATCTTCTAAATATTTCTAGAGCCTGATCCTGCCTGGATTGATATTAGAAGTCAAATTCCTAATATGTTGCTCTCATCCTTATCTAGAGATTGAATATAATTGATAACCTCTGACCCCAGTCCTTTCCTTGCTGTTTAAAGGAATGTAAGTTTTTGAAAGAATGAAGAAAGCTAAGGCTGTAATAAACTGATATGTCAGCCCCTAAATTCTAAATACAGTCTCAGAGCATTATAGAGAGTTAATAACCCTGTTTTTTTCTTTAAGGGTCACTTTATCTGACCTGTGCAGAGGTTTTGCTCCCAAAAATATAAAGCTTACCATGATTAAACTCTATTTAATATCATGGAAATGTACAACATATATTTTGTACTGTACTGATCATGGAAATCTGCCAACAATAGACACTTGGTGCTACTTCTAGGATTCTGTATAGAGCCAGCATTTCATAGGAACCTGGTTATATAATATTTGAAAATGAAGATTCAACCTGAATTTCAGGAGTTATAACAATGTAGTTTCTGACAAGGAGTAATATGTAGACAGGTCTTTCAGTTAACTTCTTAATTTGAATAAAACTATTAATACCAGTCTAACTCACTGTTATATAGATATTCATAAGCCTAATAATGGGGCATGCTAGGCTTGTTGGCTGGAAGATTGGCAGCCCAAGTTTGAGACCCAAGAGCTGCTGTATTAATGGAGTGAGTTCCCATTGTTTGCCTAGCTTCTGTCAATCTAGCAGTTTGAAACATGTAAAAATGCAAGTAAATAAATAGGTATTACCTTTGGTGGGAAGGTAACACCATTCCATGCACCTTGGTGTATTGTCATGCTGGCCCCATGACCATGGAAGCATCTTCGGATGAACACTGGCTCTTCAGCTATGAAACAGAGATGAGCCCTAGAATCAGACATGATTAAATCACCCCCTAGAATCAGACATGATTAGCAGGGGAAAACTTTACCTTGTAAGCCTAATAACAGTCAAATTCTGAAGGAGGTTTTGCCTTCAAGGCAAAATTAAAAAACATATAATCTGATCATTTGAAAATTGAAATTTTCCTTGAAAATAAATCATCAATAGATTAAAAGGTAATAGTGTATTTTACAACCTGAGAACTAAGGTGCATTTGAGAAACAGTGGGTTATTGGAAGTTGTCAGAAAATAATACAGCCAAAAGCTTATAGATGAAAGCTACAGGAAGTTATTAATCAAAAAAGCTGTAAAACAGTATACAGTTTGGTTATCCATCTAGGTTATATTTTCTTTCTTCAATTATTTTGGAAGAAACATTTCTTAAACTGCATAATGTATGCAGGTGGAATCCAGAAAATTAGACAAAAGTTTGCACAATGTACAAATCATTCAATATTATTTGAAGGCCATAATATCTGAGAAAAGTCCCTTAAAGTTCTAGGATGCTAAAATGTGTGGCAGAAATTGATATTACGAACATGAATTATGCTGTGTAATTCATTTGATCTCCTGCCTTTCCTCAGAAGCTCAAGGAAGCTTACATGGGGATCTCCTTTCATTTCATCCCACAACAACTCTTTGGGATAGATTGGGCTGGGAGAAAATCCCTGGCTCAAGGTCATCCAATAAATTTTCATAGTGAACTTATATCTGAACTTGGCCCTACCCAGTCATAGGACAACATTTTAACCACTATACCACACTTAAAAAACGTTGATACTTCATTTAAACCAGCGAGTTTTTCTTCATTTAAGTCTCTATATGGGATTTCATATTGTTTCTTTCAATTGTGAAAGTGCCTTCTGTATAATTATAGAGAGAGGGCTCTATAATACAGAATAAAAACAAGTTGGTATCACCTGCTGCATTTAAAATGTTTGGGTTTTATGCAAAATATTAGAATAAATGCATGTATTTCACTAAGGTAAACTGAACATTTGTTGTGGTTTCCATCCTATATGCTGAGAATATTCTTTCTGAGTAAGCCTGCATAGGACTCCTAATATGCCCAGAGCATTTATTTCTGCATAACCGTGCTTAAAATTATGATTTATGTTTGTAGAATATGATCCTAACAATACCTACCCACTATTAAGCAAACTTGAAAACAGTGAAACACTATTTTCAAATACTGTATATTGAATACAGGTAATCCTGAATTATGGCTGCGATGGAATTATAGTGTTCATAAAATGATTTATCATGTGGCTGGACCTATTTTAGTACCTTTTTTGCAGTGGTCATTAAGCATCTGGTTATAAGTCAAGGACTATCTATACGTATGTATCCATATTGTTCAGCTAGTCTTTCATCATTCATTAGTTGTTTGAAAAAAAATGAAGCACAGCTCTCTTGCTCTTCAGGTTCAAGAATTTTGTTTTGATTAAAAGATATTTTAATTTACGGCATTATTTGCGAAGAAATTAAAGGCATATGTCATCAAAGAAGACTTAAATGAAGAAAACAGTTTTTTAAGTATGCAGGCAATGTGATGCAGATTAGCTGCTAATTGTTTGGCTGTATCTTTTGGCCTGGACAAGAACACAGATGCCAGTTTGAGTCCCTAATTGCTGTATAAGGCAAAAACAGGACTATTCTTTATCTTGCGTATTGAATGCTTTGGTGTTTGCATCTCTTAATCCCAGGCTTGGTAGGTAGAAGAAATAGATTTGTTTCTGATGGTTGCTGTCGTTTTGTTTGAACAGCAAAGGAAATATGCTTATTTAGTTATACTCACTGGCTGAAAAAAAATACAAGTAATTAATAAATCTAACCTTTCCTCTATAAAGTTATTTCTGGGTCTTGTTTAGGTTTCCATTAAATATTTACTGCATTGCCAATACATACATTTGTAGCTTTTATCCCATTCAAATGACTCCCATGAAGTTGCTTTCACAGTCAGTATAGAGCTTCACAAAAATAATGAAAATAATATTCAGTTATTGCTTTGTAATACATTTTAACAAAATGCCTTCAAAGGAAATCTAACCTGTTGAAAATACATTAAAACAGGTTTCTATTCCAAAATCTCAAAAATGTCTGAAAGCAGAATACTTGGCATGGATGCAAATAGCAGTGTAATGCTTGGTCTTTAAGAAAGAATTCTTCTTGATGTCACTTGAAGGGATCTTAAGCCAGAATTGACAAGGTGAACCTCCAGTGCCAAAATGCTTCAGAATATTCTTGTTGCTGAATGATTTCAAAAGGCTTGCTATCTTGTTTTGCTAACAAGAATTAGATGGCATCTCTAACGGTTACTGAAACACAGTGTGAGAATAATATCATCATGACACTTCTTAAAACTATAAACATTCTATTTCCATATTCTGCAGGAATAGAGATACTGTACTCAAGATAGATGTTGCTTTTTTTCCAGGAGAGTTTGATTCTACAGCTATGCTGTTACCACTGAATAAATTACATGCTCCTTGGCTGAACAGAATTGAGTATGTGAGGAATAAAAAGGGAGAGGGAGAGATGTATATTTCTAGCATTTGCTGATTCTTTTTTTTTTCCTTCTTATTACAGGCCATGTCTCTTCCTGTAGATGATTAGTTGTGACATTAGCTCTGAATATCAGAAGGCTCTCCTTGGCACAGTCAAGGGCTGACGGAGACACCAGCTTCTCCCTTGCTTTTTTCATCTGAGTGTGTTCACTAGAACATTCAAAACTGTTTCTCCAAAGAGTTCTCCAGAAACTCAGACTGTTTTCTAAAGCAGAAGCACCAGAGTCCACAGCGGAAGCGATGGGCAGTGTGCGAACCAACCGCTACAGCATCGTTTCCTCGGAAGAGGATGGTATGAAGCTGGCAACTATGGCAGTGGCCAATGGCTTTGGGAACGGGAAGAGCAAGGTACACACCAGGCAACAATGCAGGAGCCGGTTTGTCAAGAAAGATGGTCACTGCAACGTTCAGTTCATTAACGTGGGTGAAAAAGGTCAGCGATACTTAGCAGACATCTTCACCACTTGCGTCGACATCCGCTGGAGATGGATGTTGCTTATCTTCTGTCTGGCTTTCATCCTCTCCTGGCTCTTCTTTGGTTGTGTATTTTGGTTGATTGCCTTATTGCATGGGGACCTAGAGGAAATGGGCCGACCTTGTGTCTCTGAAGTACGTAGTTTTACTGCAGCCTTTCTGTTCTCCATTGAAACACAGACCACAATTGGCTATGGCTTCAGGTGTGTCACAGACGAGTGCCCCATTGCTGTCTTCATGGTGGTTTTTCAATCAATAGTTGGCTGCATTGTTGATGCCTTCATCATTGGCGCTGTCATGGCTAAGATGGCGAAACCCAAAAAGAGAAACGAAACTCTCATCTTCAGTCACAATGCTGTAATAGCCATGAGAGATGGAAAACTGTGCTTGATGTGGCGGGTTGGTAATCTGCGCAAAAGCCATTTGGTGGAGGCACACGTGAGAGCTCAGCTACTCAAATCCCGAATCACTACTGAAGGAGAATACATCCCTCTAGATCAAATAGACATCAATGTTGGGTTTGACAGTGGGATAGACCGTATATTTTTGGTCTCGCCCATTACAATTGTCCACGAAATAGATGAAGAGAGCCCTTTATATGATTTAAGTAAGCAAGATATGGACAATGCAGATTTTGAAATTGTAGTCATATTAGAAGGTATGGTGGAAGCCACAGCGATGACCACTCAGTGCCGTAGCTCCTATCTAGCAAATGAAATCCTTTGGGGCCATCGCTATGAGCCTGTCCTGTTTGAAGAAAAGAACTACTATAAAGTGGATTACTCAAGGTTCCACAAAACATACGAGGTGCCGAACACGCCCCTTTGCAGTGCCAGAGATTTAGCTGAGAAAAAATATATCCTCTCGAATGCAAATTCCTTTTGCTATGAAAATGAAGTTGCCCTTGCAGGGAAAGAGGAAGACGACAGTGACAATGGGGTACCTGAGAGCACAAGTACAGATACTCATCCAGAGATGGACCATCTTAGTCAAGCAGGTGTGCCCTTAGAACCAAGACCTTTAAGGCGAGAGTCTGAAATATGACTGGGGGAAATACTTTCTGCAAGGTTGAAAATGTATCTCATCATAACGGGCAGGCTGCATTGACAAGTGGCTGCAAACAGGTTTTCAGCTGATGGTACTGTTGGACACAGATGGGCAAGCAGCCTTGAGAAGTCAACCTGAGCTGGTTTTCAAGTGCTGTCTTCAGAGTAGGTACAGCCAGGCATGAACTTGGAACCTGAAGCACTATGTCTATAAATTGCTAGAAGGCACATAATGTTGTAGAATAAATTATGTATATATTTTTTTACAAAACTTGAACTTGCAGGCAAGCTTTGGTTGAGTTCTATTGTTTGTTATCAATTGTTTTCCTACCCAAAATGCTTCTCCCTTGGGAACAAGAACGTTTTTAATGGCATAACAAAGGCAAGAGTTTGCCTTGGTTTTTTTCTCTCTTAAAATTGCTGCTAACTACTTGAACAGAAACTGTAATTATTTTTGTTGCAGTGTAGTACTTGTTTTCTTTTATATATCCCTTCAATCAAAGCAAAAAGGAAAAAAAGAGGGGACCCCCAGTTTTGAATTTGTTTATTTCAAAGCTCTGTCAATGAAGTGACTGGCAAACTGGGAAATTTAACTGTTGAGGCCAGTAGCTCAGTAACTAGAATCAATTTCTCTCTCAACTATCCAGTTACAGGGAAATTCTTATGTAACACAAGGTCATGTAGTAGCCTATAGCAAGAATATATAGTGCTTGGACATGGCATGTCCCTAGATGACATGGGCATAGTAATCTAATATAGGTTTTAATTTCCGAAGTACCTAAGTGAATACCAAAGAAAAAAATGCACACTTTTGCACAGTGGACACTTTTTATTTAAATAGAACAGGATGCTTTCAGACTATTTTTCTTCCCCTATAGGTCCTTGATGTGTGTATTTTTTGAATGCACCTTATTCCAAAAGTAAACTTTAGAAGACACTTAACAATCTTGAATTATTATTTTTTTGCTCCATTGCCCTGGTTCAGGGAAATACCACCGCTAAAAGTTGCTTGATTGTGATAGGTAACAAATCTAGGTAGACAGACAGACAGATAAGCTTCTGATTTTTTTTAAAAAAAGGAAAAGAAAAAAAAAGTTGAGCAAAGGAAAGCAAGCACCTCTTGTTTCCTGCTTGTTAAATACCAGAAAACTGCGGCATACAATTGAATGTTAAGCCATGCATACATTCCAAAATAAGGTCTAGGATCTAAGCCTATAATAGAAGCAGACTGGCATTTAGGGGAAATGAACCATTACATGTAACCCTGGGTTGTGGTATGCTGTGTCTAAGTTGCGTTTGTTAGAGACTGGCAAAGCTTTCATTCAGCCATGTAGGCAGCTTAATTGCTGGAGCAAAGTTGCTCTTGGTCTCAGGAGAGAAGACACTGGCATGGAATAAGCTGATGCAAGGTTCGCCATGCAGTGGTTTTGTGTTTTTTGGCATAATTTCTTCTTACCAGAATAGGAGAACAGAAAATGCCCGTGTGCTGTCATTTTCTACCAAAGGGAACATTCATTTGAAGGAACAATACTGTAATAGATTTCCCTTGTTTTGTGCTTAATGACTGATAACGTCTTAGGGTGATCAGTGGGTGCAGTAGCTCTACCAAAGCCTTTGAACCATGACTTTAGTGGTATTTTTGGGTCCCTGGCCAAGAATGCTGTAACACTTATCTGTGCCTCTAAGATCAAATGTACCCATTTAGCTTCCCCCTAAAGTCCTCCCAAAAGGCCGAAAAGAAGGATGTCACAAAGGGATCACGCTCCAGATTCTTTTACAGTATTGAATCTCACTGTATGCCATTAAAAATAGCTTGTTCTGGGTCTAGTACTGTTTACTCAAATACAGCTCTAGCGTGTTTTGGGTGTCCTGATTGCTCTGTCTGACGACAGTGTCATTTTCCCAGAGAGGATGGATTTGAAGCTCAAATTGTAACTGTCGACAGTTTTATTTGGTTTTGGTTCTTCCTCTTTATCCAAATATTGTTTCTATACCACAGACTGAGGCTAGCTCTAAGAAAAGAACCATACTCAACAGAGAGGGTTTAATCTGCATGGCAACCAGACTAGAATCTAGTCAGGGAAATTAAAGCAATTTTGGTGACTTGTGCTGCTATTGTGATACATTTTTTTTGCAAAGGAAAGTGCAAACCAAAGAGTATTTAGTAATATGTTAAACAAAGAAAGGAGGATACTACTCTAAAATGCATTAAGTTCCCAGTTGCAGAACTTGAGGCATTAAGCGGAAAGGTGAGTTGACAAAGTGTGTAATATCTTGGTTTTTAAAACAAACATATTCAGAAAGGGATTTTTCTAAAAACCGTAATGTTCTTTTTTGGCGAAGAGTTCGAGATTTCCAAGATGCAGGGTTTTGTGTTTTGAAATTTTTAAAAACAAATGTACATTTTTATAAAGTTTATCAAGTATTTTTCATATTTAAGCCAAATGTAAATAGAAGTCCATTTTAAAAAAGACAAATGACAGGAGATAAGGTCAAGTTGGCATCATGTAGAACCTGCGATGCTACTGGTTAGCATTGTTTTTAGCAAATATTTGCAAGCCTTATGGGGTTTCTAATGCAATGGGTTATTGTTATTTATTTAGGCATGGATGTTTAACTTTGTTGTGTTTTTTCCCTTGCTTTTGGCATTTTTTTCATGTCAGATTGCTAGAGACTTGATGAGAGTGAATAATCAATTGCACTCTTGGTGGGATTATATTTTTTTCTTCAAGTAACCCTTTGTCTTTCCCTATATATGTCTGTCTGTGTGTGCATATGTGTGTGTGTGAGGAATTGTTCCAAATAAAGTTCTTACATCATGGTACCTAATGGCCCTAACATGCCTCTGTAATTATTTTTAAAATAAAACAAACAAAAGCATGCTTGCAGAGATGTAGTCTGGGTTCCATGATCCTTCTGAAGATACACAAAGGAGTTATTTTTATAATAAGGGCAATTATTCCTAATAATACAGAGCAGTTGTTGAAACAGTTAGATAATACAGATTGGTGATGCAATCATTGACCACTTACACTGATGGGAAATTTCTTCCTGATTTTGTTGGAATGTGAATTGCTCACTCAAGTTGCCAAGATGCAAACACGAGGTCAGCACCAAACAGTAATTTTCCTATTCTCTGAAAAAGAAAGCCAAAAATACTTGAATGCGGGCCCTTCATATACAGATCTTTTTTATGCAAGACACACTCAAGAGAGACTACAAATTGCAAATGCTACACATCTGTCATCCAAAGTGCAAGATTCAGTTAAAAAAAATCTCATTCTGTAGATTTTGATTGGGGGTTAAGACATAGTCCAATCATAGTTGCTATTCATTCTCTTGCACATGCTTTTGGCAAAGACAAAGGGTTGTAAAGTTATTTTTGTCCTCTTATGTCCTTTTTGTGTATGGGGGGAATTACAAGGTAAAACTAAGAAGTACTGTAATGTCTTTTTTTTAAAATTGGCTGCTGTTAACTGTTTTCAAGTAGCAGAGGGCTGCATAGTTGCCATCCCACAGGCAACCTGAGAGAATTCCTTTTTTTCTTGTTCTCATAAAAGGATTTCTGTCCTGCAGCGTTTTGTAAGGTGAACAAAACTATAGGCATTTGACAATCCTTCTCCCTTACTATTTCCTTATTTGCAGCCTTTTGTATCAAAGTCTTCCTAATATACTGCACAAATCATGGACTGTACAGATTTTTATATATATATATATGTCTTATTTTATTATTTCTAAATAAAGAAATGAATATTCTTGCACTTATATCTTATCTGTTCTGTTTAAACCATAAGTTATTACCAAGTTTAAGGGCACAATAACTTGTACAACCAACCTCCTTTTGGGGATAGCTGGCCTCGCTTCTTGAGCTCGCTGTGCATTCATATCCTGTGCAAATGGCAATAATTGGATCTTTATAAAACTGAAAAATAAAATACATTGAGTAGGTTAATATTGTTTTGCTTCTCAACCCTCAACCTGATTTTATAACATTCCAAGAAGATCCTTAAGATTCTATTTCCTTAACAGCTTTTTACTAGTATAGAGTCCCCTACAATTGCAGCTTATTGTATTTGTAGACAAAAAAAGTTCCTTTTTCATAATTACTTATATATTTTATAAAATGATTTTTCCCTATCCCTAATTACTTATCATATATTTTATAAAATGATGTTTCCCTATCCCTTGCCTCTCCTGGGCCAAGCAATATTCAGCTGAATACTTAACTCCTGCTATATGACAGGACACAGTGATTACTGTAGCGCAAAGAATTCTAAATTAATCCAGAAGTTCTGCCTAATGGGTAGACGTTCTTATCAATAGATTGTGGTTCTAATTCTAAACTTTCCTATATTTCCTTTTCTACAGGCTGCACATCTGGATGCACATTTTATTGTTAAATACATAATTTTATTTGTTTGTGTCATATTATTTACTGTTGTCTCGCAAGCACACCGAGAGCTGCTATACTGGAGTCAAATTCCTTGCGTGTCTAATCATGTTTGGCCACTAAAGTATATGAATCAGAAAAACGAAAGCTTCCTTAGTAAATATTTTCTGCCTTTTCTTTATTCTGGACAGCTGAAACTTCAGTTTTGCAAGAGATGGAAGAAGAAAGAAGGTTGCAGTAACTAATATGGAGTTAGGATTATGATGCTGTTTTGGGTTGATGATAGAACAGCTGATTCCAAGGCAAATCATGATAGCTTAAAGCTAGGACCCTAACCTTTTTGGACCAGTGGGTCCATTTGGCATTTGAATATCTTATGAATATAAGATAAAATTGCTATATTTGCCAGAGGTTGATTTTTTTTAAAGATTCTGTTAGGTTTGAAAGGAATAAGCCCAGCCAAAGGTCATCTCTTTTCAACTGTTTAATGAACGTTTCAAGAATTTCTCCTTTTGCCCACCTTGCTCCTGACCTTGGCAAATAAACTAATAGTTCTCACAAGGGCTGACCTTCCTGTGTTTAATCATGTGCAATGACGAGGCTCAGAGTCATTGCACATGATTAAACACATGCCCCTCCTCACACATGGTTTAGTCCTTATTTCCCCCACAGATTCCTTACTAGATCTCATTGCTGCTTTAGTTTTCTCCTTAACTTATGACCACAGTTGGGATCAGAATTTCCACTGCCATGCAAGGTGGCTGTTAAGTAAGTTGTGCCTGATTTTACAACTTTTTGCCACAGCTGTTAGACAGATTCAATGATAAGTGAATCACACAGTCATTAAGTGAATCTGGCTTCCCCCACTAACTTTGCTTGTTGGAAGCTGGCTAGGAAGGTTACATTATCCTGGAATGCTGCAATCATAAGTACATTCTGGTTGTCAAGGGACCAAATTTTGATCATGTGATTGTGGGGTTGCTACAATGGTCATAAGTGCAAGTATTGATTGTGAGACACTTTTCAGTGCTGTTGTAATTTGAAACAGTCACTAAATGAATGGTTGTAAAACAAGGACTAACAGCATTGTAACCTGTTTGGGGGAAAACAATCCATTGCAGCTACCCACAGCATTTATTTCTGAAGAAAGTCCCAGAGGCAGTTTTTATAATAAATTGTTTATTAGATTTGTAGCCTGTATTTCCTCTAGGGGTTAAAGACTAACATAGCTTTCTCTTCCATTTTTCTCCTACAACCTATGAGATAGATTGGGCTAAAAAAGAATGACTGATTCAGAATTAGTGTCCATGGTGATACTCAAACTGAACTTGGATCTCTTCAGGTCTAGTTCAACACTTTGACACCTAAGTAAGTTGGAGGAAAAAACTATAGTCCTTTAAAAATTATTAAAAATATTTAAATGTGTGAATACTTCCTTCTTGGTTAGTACAGTTTAAAAAGGGTTTCTGATGAAGCTTACCTTACGTGAAGGTTGTGAATGTAATAGGAGGAGGGAAAAGTACTATGTATGTTCGTTGCCTTGAGTTATTTATAAAAATAATAAAGGGATAAAAATCTAATAAATAAATGCATCACCTAGATACAATGCTATCAGTATGCAGTGATCATGATCCATGTTGGCACTCATGATTCTGGGGAAAATATTTCCACAATCATGGAAAGTAATATTTGGATGCTAGATAGCTGATTGAAATCCTGGAGAGTCAAGGTGGTGTTCTTAGAAATGCAACCTATTCCATTTCACTTATGACATACAGCATAAATTAAAACTTAGAAGCAAATACATATTTATTTGATTTTATCCCACCTTTATTGCTTTATAAGTAACTCGGGGCAGCAAACAAAATTTTTCCTCCTCCTGTTTTTTCCTGCAGGTTGAGCTCTCTCAACCCTGTGAGTGAGCTGGACTGAGGGAGAGGGACTGGCCCAAAGTCGCCCAGCCAGCTTTCATGGTTAAGGTGGAACTAGAACTCACCGACTCCCAGTTCCTAGGCCAGCACCTTAACCACTATACCAAATGCTGTAATTTTTGTTTGATTTATTTCTTATTGATTGTATTTGGAGGTGTGATAATTTTTTTGTTTCTAATATTACATTTTACCTGCATATTTTTATTTTGGGTCTATCGCATAAACCCACTGAGAGGTTATTTCACAGTAAATATGTGAAATAAATGTTACTGAATTATATGTGCAACATGATTTAAAAAAAGCAATATTTGCCCAGGATTTAAAGCAAATACTATATATATGCCAGAAAGTTAAGAAAAGTTCAATCCAGCTGTGCCAAGTATGAGTGCCCAACCCTGAAAGTACTTCTGTGGTTATCAATGCCACCACGTTGCAAGATAAAAAAGGAGGTAAAACTCTATACTGTATGCTCATTATTTCCATAATGCTTTAATTAAAGAAGCTTTAGTGCCTGGTAATCAACATATCTTCTCTGTCTTGCCTTGCAAGAGCTTCACTAATGGTAAAGAAGAATTCCAGCGATCACAGAGCCCTGAGCATACTTGCTGGTTCTTCAATTCCTTCCTTAATCAGCAAAGATATTGAGCATTACAGTTTAAGATAATTTGCTAAATGCCAAAGCAATAAACATATGAAAAACAGCATCTCTGTCATTTTGCAAGTCACATATTAACAGTTTGAAATTTTATTGCTTTTTATTTCAATGATTTGTTTTTTGACATGATGATCTGTGCTATAAGAAATAGCTGAGATTTCATACTTTCTTATTCTGAACAAAATTTAGAATTAAATAATGATAGAACTTCATATGGGCTGGAAATGATAGTTGACTTGTTTGTAAATCATATTGTAGCTGGCTGTGAACTGCCCTCTGCTCCTATTCATCAGAAACTAATCTGGGGTTGAAAATCCATTGAAATAATACAACATTTAGTTTCTGATGAGTACATATTAGTGTGGTGAGTCCATATTTCTACAGATTGATATCTTTGAGATGTTTAA
>JANHZU010001129.1:86501-97269 GCA_032468055.1 Acrochordus granulatus
ATTTCTGGAAATTGTGGCTTAATATCTCTGAAAGGTATCAGTTTGGGTAAAGTTTGACCATGAATTATGTTGTTACAACAGAATGTGCTGAGTTGAGTTTAATTAAAATATATGGTCATAGGCCAAACATAGAGAACTGAAAAATATACAGCATGATTATCCAATAAAAGTGTATGCGAGTCTGAACTAGATACTCTTGTGGAAACAGAGGAGGTCCAAAGACTTCTAATTGTCACAGATAAGGTATAAAGTTTGGTTAGACTTCTAGAGACTTCCTGATCAAGGTAATTTAGTAGGTAGCACTAGACTGACATATGAGATCAATCTGAATAAATTGTAATTAGAGTGGAGATTAAATCTGCCCTCCAAAAACGCTGGCATCTACATTTTCAATGAGCAAAGCTTAAAGGAAAATAAGAAATATCAGTGAAAAACATTTTCCTTCTGCCTCCCCTCTGAATTTCCTCTACAGCTTCCCTACCTCTTTTTTCCATTACTGATTTCATTTATGAAACAATTTGGACCAGTGTTGTTCAATGGGATCCTCACACCATGAAGAACATGAAAAAAAGAAGAATCCTTATCCCAAAGTAATTTTAACTGTCAATGGACCTCTGCTAATGGGGGTTGAGAGAAACATTCAGTTACATTCATTCTTCTCTCTTTCTGATCCTTCTCTTCATCTCTGCTATGATAAACTAGTAAAGGTAAAAAGTAAAGATTTCTCCTGCCAGTCATGTCCAGCTCTTAGGGGCAGTGCTCACCTCCAATTCGCAGCTGAGGGAGCCAGTGTTTGTCCGAAGATACTTCCATTGTTATGTGGCCAGCATGACTATACGCCAAAGGTGGTATCTATTTATATACTTGCATTTTTACATACTTTTGAACTGCTAGGTTGGCAAGAGCTGGGGCAAGTAATGGGAGCTCATCCCATTATGCAGCGATGCTTGGGTCTTGAACTGCTGAGCTGCCGACCTTCCGGCCAACAAGCCCAGCATCTTAACTCCTCAGCCACCACGTTCCCCCAAGATAACCGAAACCACCTGTAATATGCTTGATAAGATAGTGATGTCGATTGTGCATTTAGGTTTAAAAATTAATCTCAACCTAAATCCCTTCATTGGGAGGGGAAGTCTAGGGTGGTTAAAGGCACAAACAATGAGTGGCCATCATAGAATCAACAAGTGCAAGACAGGAAGACATGTCTTTCAGACAGAAGTATAAAAGAGGCAAGATGTTGGGCCATTTAGTCACAGTATGTTTAAGCTATATAATCTCACTCAAATTTATGGTGTGTGTAGACTCACCCATGGATTCCAGAGTTGAGGGTTCTGCCCAAGCACCAACTTTGGCAAATAAGACTCCCTTGCTGGGGAAAAGTGTTGAGGATTTTATGCACAATAAAATCTACTTATTTGCTTCTTTTTTTAAATGAGTATGTAGTGTAGGCAGCCCCTGGGTTAGCAACATCTGACTTAAGAAAACCCCCTAGATATCAACAAGTTGCCTATTACTGAACTTGGCAGACGGTGTTCCCTTTCCTTGAGCTGGGAAAGACCATGAGCCACGCAATGCTTTCAGGAATTGCTGAAAACTGCTGAAAACAGTTTGTAGATTAAAAAAGCACAGGTTCAGCTATTCTTGAAAGCATGGTGTTGCTTCAGTATTTTGGTGGTTTGGGGAAGCACATTTTTAATAATAGGCAGCCTGTTTGTAAGTATGAATTCTGTCTTAAATACAAATTTGGGTTAAAGACAGAGTTATGGAACAGACCTCATTCTTAACTCAGGGACAGTCTGTATTGGAATCATCTGATCTGGGCAAAAAAGAAATTCCTTTCCCTTGCTTGTTAGGGGATACGGTGGCCTAGCTGTTAAGACACTGGGCTTGTTGGCTGGAAGGTCCAAGTTCAAGACCCTGATGCCACATATTGGGGTGAGCTCCTGTTACTTGCTCCAGCTCCTGCCAACCTAGCAGTTCAAAAGCATGTAAAAATGCAAGTAGAAAAATAAATAATATGTTTGGTGGGAAAGTAACAGCGTTTCGTGCACCTCAGCATAATAGTTATGCCAGCCATATGACCACAGAAGCATCTTCAGACAACTGTGCCTCTTCATCTATGAAATGGAAATGAGCACCACCCCCCAGAGCTGGACACAACTGAAGGGGAAATCTTGACCTTTTATTGGCTATTTCATTTCAGGAGCCTTTACAACGGTGTTGCATTAGCATTAATGGAGCTCAATAAATTAATCAGTCTCTTTTTCTATTTTTTTCCTCATAATGAGCTTCTTTGTAAGTGACCTTGCATGTAGAGATGATCAAAACTAGCCAAGGGAAATTTGCACAAACTAATAATCTTAATTGCATATAATGCTGAACTCAGGAGTGCCCATCAACTGGAAGAAAAATGGGACTACCCCAAAATAAAGCAATGGCTTGTCTATGTTTTCCACCGTAGATGATTTGACATCTGAATTTATTAGCATCTCAGATGATGGCTTGCATTCAGATAGAAATTCAGGGGAAGGTAGAAAAATGGCGGGAAGAGCAGTTTCAAAGAAATCGTTATAATCTTATGTGCTGACTGTATGCTTATTACGCCCATGTCTGGAAATGGCCTGAAAATTTTGCAGATTATTTTTTCTTATCATCCATGCCTGTGTGTCCCCACTTGTAGTATGTAGTGAAATCAGGATTTCACCAAAACCTCTTATTGCTACCTAGCTGTAGAGGAAGAGATGGAAGAGCCAAGGGAAGAGTAGAAAGAGGGATTAATCTAGAATCACTACATAGGGATAAACACACAAGATCTACCCCTCCCTGATTGCCACTGAAACTTATCTAATACCCACAGGTGTTGGACCATTTGTTGAGAAGATTCTTGTATTTAGGCTTAAGCAATAAATTAGTTAATTTGAACTAATATGTGAATCTGCTCCTTCTCACCTGACACTAGCTCTAAAATCTAAACACTCTGAGTAAGAGCCAGAGGGGCATATTGATGGGACAGAAGGGAGAAAATAATGTACAAAACTCTGATGAGTGTTTAGTTAGATTACAGAAATTAGTGCATAAGAGCAGAAGTGGTTATAATGGCAAGTGCGTCTATAGTGTTCTGCAAGATGTACCAGAACCAGGTCTGCAACTATAATCATCTATAAAAGCAAGTTACAAGTCAATTTCAAGAGTAGCTTTCTCTACTTGAGTTCCTTCCTCATGTTGCATCTCCATTTCTAGATATTCTCAAATGGCTCTGAATGACGTTTCCATGAAAAACAGAAAGCAGCTAGAAAGACTAGAGCAATTCTGCCTGGCCCTTATCATTCTTTCATTTGAAATTATCCCCAGCCAATCCATAAATACACATCTTTGGCAACCCATATATGAAAACATATCTGCTAGCAATACCTGTATTTATAACTGCATGTCATTGCACATAAGTGAGGTTCTGTGTTTTTTGGAAGCCAAAGTAATGTATTGGAAGCATTTATCTTTCTTTCCCATAAACTTATAATTCTACACCAATATACAGTGGTGTCTCACAAGACGAGACTAATCCGTTCCGGAAGCACGAAATACTCATAAAGCGAAATGAGGTTTCCCATTGAAAACAATAGAAAATCAGCCAATCCGTTCCACACCCCAAAAAATATTCACCAAACAATCATTTTCAATGGAATTTGATGTAGCAATGATTGTCCCTAACATCTGAAATAAGTAACCATGATTAATGCATGATATAAAGCAGAAATAGAGCAAACTAACCAGCACTTATTGAACTGCTTCGAGGCAAATTCTGGCCTCGGTTGCTGCTTGCTGGCTCAGAGGATCCACTGCCGTCAGTTTAAAAGGGCTTTTTCCAGGCATTGTGGATGGTTGCAAACCCTTCTTGCCTCAGAGAAGTGACAAGGGGGAATTTCTGCTTTAATTGGGGCAAGGACAATTTCTGCTTTATTGTGTGTTTGTGCATGTGCGCTTTGAGAAAATCCCGGAGAGGAGTGGGAGGGGGAGGGGACTTCCTGGAGATTGAATCGGGAGTCTGAAGTCTCTGGAGTTCCATCTCTGGAATGTCTTTCACTTAATTTATGCTGTTTACGCAGCGAGAGAGGAGTGCTCCGTTGTGAGATTTCCCATGTGAGCTCATCGTGCGGTGCTCATTGCGATCTGGAATGTCGACCTGCTGCCCATATGGGAATGGAGTAAACTGCGTGAGAGAGGATAGTCAGCAGAATGCATGTGCACGCTTGCCACATCTGTGCATGCTTGCCACATCCATGCACGCTTGCCACATTGGCAGAACTCTCGCGCGGAGTTGCTGCCTGAACGAGAAATATAGAGCACGCTGACTGATGACGCGCAAGTTTGATTGTCATGTGAGTCACAGCTCGTCTAGCAGAATAAATTTGATTAAAATTTTTTTGCTCATCCTGCGAGTTTCTCGTCTTGTGAGTTACTCATCTTGTGAGGTACCACTATATTGGTTTAGGATATAATTGATTTTTATCAATTATAAAAGTATAGTACTTTTATATTAGCAATAGATAAATGTTTTTAATCCATTGGCAGTACATATAGCATTTTATTGAATCAGAATTCTGATTCTTTATTGTTTTGAATAATGCCCTTATCCTTATATAACAGAAGAAACTGATTCTGACTCTTTATTGTTTTGAATAATGACCTTATCCTTATATAACAAAAAACAATCTTTAATACTGTACATAATCTTCCATACCAATCAAACTCCTCTGTTACTTCCCTCTGTGAAAACAGTACAGTATGTCTTGTTTTAGGAATAAAATTGTAGCTGAGCTGTAAAGAATATCTTTTTTCTTATGATTAATGATCACCTTCCAGAATTTTCTGAAACTAAAAGAAAATATGTTGTGTGTGTGTGTGATCCAGCTTGGAAATAAGAAGGAACACCAGTCAGTAAGAACTATTGAATATTGGAACAGCTTGCCTCCTGGAATTGTGGGTGCTCCACTGCTGGAAGTTGTCAAGAAAAGATTGGACAATCTTTGTCTGGAATGGTATAAGGACTCCTGCCTTGCAGAAGGAATCAAACTAGAAGATCTCCAAGTTTCCTTGTAGACCTATGATTCTATGATATGTAGAATTTACAGCCCAAGGAACATTGTGGTAATTTATAGCCCAACAACACTGATAATGCTATTTTACTTTTTCTTCATTATTCTAACACCTTCATTTGTTGCTGAAATATTCCACAGAATAAAAGAAGGTTCTGGCTTAGAAAAGATGATGAATTGTCAAAACTATGCCCTAGATGTTTCAAAGCAAAGACAGGTGTAAAAGTCACTCTTAATACCCCTATAATGTTGATGTCATTGGAGTCTGGCTCCACTTTAAATTCACGACCATTTTTCATGTAACGTATGCTCTTCAGTGAACATAGGGAGAGATGGGATTGCTGTCTCCCTGCAAATGCTGCGTCATCAGCCAAACCTCTGAAATGCAATTTACACACACACAGTGGTATGCACTCATATGGCATGCATGTGATTCAAGATGCTGCTTTTTATCAAGCTAGATCACTTGAAATGAGCTTATTATATTCACTGTTCTTACTCATAGGCTCTTTCACGTCTTTTATTTGAATTTATGGACGCTGAAAGCAGAACAAGCACAATACTCATTTCCCCCCTCCTCTTTCTGTATTTATTTGTGAAAAGAGTTGAACATCACAATTTAGTTATTGATTAATTTGGGTGTTATTGATGAAGATGCAAGATTTTGTTCCGAGCAGGATATGCTTTGAGATGGCTTTGGCTGCTGAAGTTGATAATGTTAAGAATTGATTCTTTTCTAGAACACAAGATTTTCTTGAATTTGTACTTGTTTTAACAAGAAAACCAAGACAGAGCCATTTGTGTTTTATATGGTAGTTCTAGAAAATATGGTCCTATAGTTTTGAGAATTCTGTTTATGCCTTATGTTGCTCTTGGACATTTTCATTCTTTGTTATCTGTCTTCTTGGCTGTACTTCTTGGCTGTATTATATTAGAGAGAAAATGAAGGATGTAATCTTAGCATGGGGGCTACTATCTCAATTCCTCTGCTTGTGGTGTGTGCTGCCCAGAAGCTTCAATACTGTAATCGGGGGAAACATAACACAATGATATTATCAAAGACCTTTGTTTTACATTCATTTATTTCAAAATTACATTATCAATAGAGCAAGAATATGCTACCTGATGCACAGATGCAGTTGTGAAGCCCTTCTGATATTAAATCCAACATCCTTCGCCATTGGTCATGCTGACTGGAATGGTAGTTTGGTAAAAGTATACATTCTGAACTCATCAATAGGGATACAATGTTCAGGCTTAGTGTTTTGAGATTGTTAATGGAATGTAGGAAGCTGTGTTACATAAAGCTGAGGCCCTCATTTGTCTCAGCATTGTCTTCATTGACTTGGAGATTTTGGCTTTCCAGGATTTCAGCCAAGACTCATTTCCATTTGCTAGAATCTGGGAAATTCTATGAAGAGAACTCAGGGTTTTTCATGTGAAAAAGAGATACTTGCTCATGATGTTCTGACCATTCTATTTCCTACACATTTTTAATTAAAACAAAAAAAAATCATTACATTTTGATGAACCTTCTCTATGTTTTGCCACTGTTGCCAGAGATAAGAAATAAACTCTATGTTTTTGCTATTTCTTCCCTTTGGCGTGAATTTCCTCCACTGGAATATATCTTTCTCAAGCTATGGTGGAAACTACATGTTGGCCTCTTGGCATAAAGACCACAACACATGGCTCTTATGGCTCTTCCTTCCGCTAAGATCAGTGCACTTCAGGGACTGAACAAATACTAACTGTACTCTAGAAGTTTGACTTGGCATCAAATAGAACCATCACAACTGTTTTAATCTAATTGCTTGTGTGGATATTTGAACTATCTTCATCATTCTTTACTCCATGTTGTTGATCTAATCAGGGTAGAGCTGTATATTTTTATTGTATATTACTACACATACTTATCAGGGTACATATCTGTTTCATTTGCTTAATACTTTTTTTTTTATTTCCAAGTGTTTGTGTAAATTGGAGGAAAGGGCCAACATGTCCTAAAATATTGCCAAAGCTAAGGTGAAAACAGATTGAAGTGTGAAGTCTCTTGTATTTGTATCAAATAGGAATGTAATTAATGCAATCATGCTTAATTTTTAACTTGCCATTATAGCAGTCCTGAATTCAACCCAGGTGAATCAGGCATTTTGATACAAGTATTTGAAGCGAATCAAACTTGTTATGAGGTAGATTCCTAATTGTGCATATCTAGATCATTGACGCAACAAAGATTATGATTTAAAAACATACGAGTAACAAAAGGATTAAATTATTTAAAACAAAACCCTTAACTATCTCTGAATGAAATTTAACTTTAAAAAAAATTATATTCCTATTACTTGGTAGAAAAAAAGAGTTTCCTAGTCTCTTGAGTTTGATCGACTGAGCATTTTTACTTCCAGTAATCTTTAGGCAGATCATTTATATTTTCATTCAAGACTCTGGAGTTTCCAAGTGTTAAACTATGGCCGAATCTTGCCATTTTTTAAATGCTACTTGCCACTTACCATAAGGCTATGCCTATCATTGGCCCAGTTCTAGTGAAATCCATTTGCTTTTTCTGCTCTGTTATTATGTTGAGTGAAATTGAAAAAAAAAGTTGGCAACTACAATTGCAACTAATCTGCCCTTTGAAGAATTTTATCCAGAAGGTTGGAAAGTCTGTCACTTGAGTATTCAAATAAATAAAGACATAGTAGCATTATTTTTGGATATATATATCGAAACATGTAAAAGTTATTTGAAAATAAACTATAGGTTTCCTGATTTTACTAATACAAATAAAAGCAGAACTATCTTTAATTTCTGAAAAACAATGTATATGTTATACTTAGTTTCCTGGGAACCTAACAAGGAGGCAAAGCAAGAAATACACAGGTAAAGAATAAACGTGATTTCTTTTCTATCCCTGTTTCTCTCTCTCATGCTAATTATTTATACCATGTCATGCAAATATGTCTAAGTAGGATGGATGGGGGATAAAAATGTTGGTTCTATTTTGAGTTTACTTAGTTTTCTATGTATGAATTGGGGCATACTTTTATGCCAATCAGGAGAGGTATCACTGGGAAATATATATAATGTTCAGGATCTGTGATGCAGGTTTGTTGCGATATGGAGCTTTTTCCACCAGCTGTATTATACCATTTGTTTAAGATTTCTTTGAAACTTGAGATAGAAATATGCAAGGACTGGAAATATTATTATTTTAAAGATTAAAAATAAGTCACCATCTAATAAACTTACCTTTTTATGGATCACAGTCCAAATGTGTATCTACTACTTGGTTGTTCAATGTAAGATGATTCAATTGTTCTCATTGCCAAAATTATTTTTTTCTTGTTACTGTACATTCACTATGTACATATTTCAATTATAAAATCCTAGCCAACTCAAAAAAAAACCAAAAACAATATATATATACATACTCACAAAGTTCACCGAGATCGAATGGGAGTACTTGTGTGTCTGGTTCTTGTCCTGAACAAAGGAAATCAAGGAGTCATTATTAGTGTATCCATTCAATGTATTCTGGGTTGAACAGGGAGAGTTTTCAACTGACCATTGTCTACTAGCATTAATTAAAAATCTCCATCATTGTACCTCTTTCAGAGTAAGTCAAAGTATTAATACAAAAGTTATTTTGGCCAGTCACTGGTTCACCTCTCTAATTACTCTGTAATACAAGAATTAACCAGGTAGGATTTCCACTTGCTTAACATTGTAGACAGATAGCTATCAGCCTATTTTACAGGGATGACATGGCAATTCTGCTTTAAGACAGAAACAGATCTGAGATGACTATTGCAGGCCATTGAAAAAAAACATTACATATGAACATGAGAAATCGAAACTTGGTCTTTGTAAAATGACTTACAGAGCATTGTTGGTCCATTAATGGAGCAAAATTGAACAGATCCAAAGCTTTACATACTCAAGGGATTATTTTCTATTCTACCTGGACCCATATTAAGTGTGCTAAAGTCATTCCAAAACTGCTCAGTACAGTGTTCTTTTTTCATTAATGAATCTGTCAATCCTTTAAGCCATTTTGTTTTCCTCCAGACATCCCAATTTTATTCTAAGTGTTTAAAGCTTTTTGAGGAATAGGCTAAAGCACAAATTCTATATGGTGAATCTTGGGTCAAATCCTAATTCACAGCTCCATCCAAATTCTTAAAGGTAATCTTCCAAGAATTCCCAATAACATTTTATTGCTTGAGGCTGGACATGAAAGTAGAGGTGAGGATCCAGATTAAAAAAATTATTTTAAAGGACTGGTTAAAGCTGAGCTTAGCTATATTACCAGCTTCTTATGAATCTCCTTAGATTCATTTTCTGAAAGTTAGACATTAATTCTATGGCCTTTCTCATGTGTTGGCATTAAGGTTTTTTCTTTAAATAGAAAGTAGAACGCAGGGATGATTTGTCACTGGCCCATGTTACATTAAATGTGAATTAATGTTTTCTGAAGCCAGCTGATAATCTTTCTGATATAATAATTCCCAATAATAGAAGAGCCTTAACACTGGGAAGGTACAAATTCTTACCTATGGCAGTTTGGAAAATAAAAAAAAATTCACATCATAAAAGAGTTTGCCTTGAACCTCTTGGACTTTGAATCAACTGAGTATGCCCTCTTAAGCTATATAGTTCTGTAAAATGCTATTTTATTGCCACTAAATTTCTGGTCCCTTCAGTATTATTGTGAGTTCATGAAAACCACTTTGTTTTGCTTGATAACAGAGCACAGAGAGATTTACAAAAACCACATATCCCTGTGACTTGATGGATATAAGGCATATTCTCTGATTTCTCCTAATGATGGACAGGACCTGGTAATCTGAGGGATTGCTTATTTCCTGTGATATGCTAATATAAGATGAGAGGGTACCTTCAATTAAACAGTATCATCTTTTGGGATCCAGGAAGTGTGCCTTTCCTGCCCTTGGAAATGAGACATCCTCTGACATCCAGGTAGCTTCCATCTTGATGGCATTTTGGTGGGCCTTAGAGTCCTGGCTGTTCTCCCAGTTCTCAGTTAGGATGGCTGGGCCTTTGTGGGATACAGTATATGTATTTTTTAGGTTTCTATATTCACTATCTTTTCTTTATTTTTTACTTGTTCTTCATCCTGTTTTTTTTCTTATTAATTTTGTATTTTATTTTCTCTGAATTATTGTGAGCCTCCCAAAGTCATTCCAAAATTGGATGGCCCCTGAATTAAATACAGTGGTACCTCACAAGACGAGAAACTCACAAGACGAGAAACTCTCAGGACGAGCAAAAAAAATTTAATCAAATTTATTCTAGTAGATGAGCTGCAACTCACAAGATGAGAAAATTTCGTGCCATACCTTGCACATCATCAGTAAGCGCGCTCTGTATTTCCCATTCAGGCAGCAACTCTGTGCGAGAGTTCTGCCAACGCGGCAAGTGCGTGAACGCGCACTTTCTGCCGACTGCCACGCGCAGTTTACTCCATTCCCATATGAGCAGCAGCACGTGCGTATGCGTTCTGCCTACGCTGCCATATGGCAGCAGGTCGACGTTCCTGATCACAATAAGCACCGCATGATGAGCTCACATGGAAAATCTCACAACGGAGCTCTCCTCTCTCGCTGCATAAACAGCGTAAATTAAATGAAAGGCATTCAAGAGAGAGAACT
>JANHZU010001129.1:141249-158218 GCA_032468055.1 Acrochordus granulatus
CATTACTTGCCTTAAAGCCCTTCAAGACCACAGTGGATGAATTACAGACATTTTTGTGATAGGTACCTAGATGAACAGAGTGGTTTCCGGGTCCAAAAACTGCACTGATTGATGCTAGTGCTTTCTCACAGTATACAAAGAGAGGAACATGGAGTTCACTACGGTACAGACAACTTAGAAAACATCAAGATATCATAGCAGAAGAAAAAAAGTCCCTCTTATTAGCATGTCTGTGAAGACTCTCACTCGTCCAGGGTAATTGCATCGCAACAAAGTTTAAAAAACAGGCATTAGCATGTTTTATTATTATTATTATCATTATCATTATTAGCATGTTGCTTAGATGCAGATGCTGTTTTTATGTAGGCTTCTATTGTGGAAATATAACACATTTTTTTCTTCTGTAGAAGCATTTAAACATCTCTAAATTTTATGCCCATGATTTTATTCAAAGTTTATTAAACAGCAAGCAATAAATGAAACTGAAAATCAATGTATTTTAAAAAACATTATAAATTAAGTGGGATAATCAAGATTTTTTTCCTTGCCTGGTGCCTATGCGAGTACCATCAGGAATTGATTAGATGTACCTTTTGAGGAGTAGGATGCTGCCTTGGGCATCCACCAACTAAATTTATTTTGACTGAATATGCAGCCAGGCCTCCAAAGTGGATCTCAACTTGCAGAGAGGTATGTAAATGCAAAAGTACGTTAGCCCTATAGCAGGTGTGTGTCTGACCTTGGCAACTTTGAAATGTGTGGACTTCAACTCCCAGAATTCTTCAGCAAGCATAGCTGGCTGAAGAATTCTGGGAGTTGAAGTCCATACAACTTAAAGTTACCAAAGTTGGATACCCCTGTGTACAAAGTGTACTAGTAGTGGGTACCAGCTCATCAGATAAGCTCAAAAAAACAAAAACAAAAAGTCATTGCATGTTGTGGGTATTTTAAGGAACAAAATTTTGGAAGGAAAAGCTGTCTGGAAATTCTGAAAAGGGAAAGTCCATGAAGACAAACTTACTTCTCTTATGGAGTTCTCTGAAATTTAAACTGATACACCAAATAACAAGTCAAAGAGCTCTTAACCTCCATCAAACCAAACATACATTTAGTTGATGTCTTTAGAGGCATACATAAAATACCAATCCATCATCTACTCTCACATCACCATCCTAAACTATCACTGTACAGCTTCCCTCAGATGACCTCCCAAGTGTTGTATAAATAAGGATGGCTACATTTGCTTCAAATTTCATTTCCGAGAAGCTACCCAGGTAATAAGCTTTATTGGAATACAAAACTTTCTGTCTGACTCAAAATTTCTAAGATTTTTTTTAACCTGAGGAAGAACCACCAAATTCTCTTAAGGGAACTATTGTGTATAATTCCTAAAATTCCTCAGAAATTGGAGTATAACTCAGCAGATGAATGTATTCTCTTGAATATTCTGTGCTGTGACAAAGACAGATTTGACTGTGACTTCAGGAAATGTGAGAGATATATGACTCTATCCGTGATGGTGAATCTTTTGGGCTCCACATGCCAAAAATCCAGAAAATGCCTACCCTGACTCTGCTGGGGTATCATCCCGCTCCCTGCCCCAGGGCGAAAAAAAAATTCATAACAAAGAGTAATACATTGAATTATTTAAATTTATTATTAAATAAATTAATACTTACATAATTGTAATATTTTTCAAAATGCTTATCCGAGGAGGTCCAGGTTGCACTTTGGAAAATGTACGTGTGTGTCCTTGCAGCTTCTGAAAAGAGTGGGAAAGCACGCCCCGTTCTTATGGGATTTTCAAAGCTGTTAGAGGCTGTGTGAAATTTTCAAATTCAAGCCGTGTTTGCACCACAGTTATTGTTGGCTTGATGAGTGTTTCTCCACCTCAGCAACTTTAAGATGTGCAGAATTCTGGGAGCTGAAGTCCACCCATCTCAAAATTGCTGAGGCTGAGAAACATTGGGCTAGATCGGGCGTGTCTAACCTCGGCAGCTTTTAGATGGGTGGACTTCAACTCCCAGAATTCCTCAGCCAGCATAGCATTGAAGGCGCCCCATTTTAAAGTTGCCAAGGTTAGACGCCACTGGGCTAGATGATAGTCTACTGTGCTGCGCAAATCCAGTCAGCCCATGATTCCAGTCTTGTGACCCCGCTTGGGTGTATTAACTGCCCAGCTTTTAGATCAGTAGTTACTAATTTATTAGATTCATAGCCTCCCTTTCATTCAAGAGCTCGAATTAGCATATGCAGCACTCCCTCTGCCTGTTTGCCCCCCAACAACAACTACCACTGCGGCGCACTGACTCTCTTTGGGTTATGTGCAAACAAAGCTATACATACCTGGCGTACTTCAGAAAAAGACAAAATACAAAGGACGTTTCCTGAACTCTGTTGATGGTGCAGTACTAGATTTGTTTCAATTCCATAGTCACAATCTGCAGGCAAGCCTGTTCAACACAAGACTGACTCTGTGCCAGACTGCAGGAGTATCCCTCCATCTTATTTCCTGGGAAGACTGGTTGGGATTCGGTTACGTTCTAGTCTCAATTCCTGGGACAGTGGCTGCTGGGTTACAGCTTTCTCTGGATGGTTTGCTCTGTGCATAGAAAAAGACAAACCAAACGGTGCCATATGTGAAGTGGGCTTGAGCGTGAGTCAAAAGGACACAGGATTAGAGGGAGCGTGTGAGTCCCAGCATGCTGCACATTCCTTGCAATGTAATGGGTTAAAAAAAAGACAGATGGTGGCATCAGAAATGGGTACTGAAATATGATTAGGACCCTATTTTTAGTTATTTGGACAAGCTTGCCTTCAAAAATAAAAGGAAGGAAGGAAAGCTCAGCTTCAGGTTTATAGCATATCAACAATATAGCATTTTTTCCAACCTACCCACCCCTGTTTTAATAGCAGTGATAATTCCATCAGGCAGTATCTGCTTTATCTCATCTATTTTTCTCTGTAAGCCATGTCTATCTGGTTTTTCCATTAGTCTGCATTTCTTCACCCCAGAAGTCTTTTACAAATTTATGACTACAGTATATTCTAAAGTAGTACAACTTGGCATGTGAAAAGTGATCATAGCTACGTGGGTTCATGGAGAGAGAAAAATCCGAAATCTATAGTTAGGTGACAGCTTTCTTAGGATTAGATAATGTTTATCCTGTTGTCATGGCCTGTCCAGAGAAAGAGGTGGGAAGAGTATGCACAATGTTGTTTGGTCCTGAGTCAGTACAGGTAGTCCTAACTTTTAACTGGTCACTTAGTGACTGTTCGAAGTGACTGACCTCAAAATAGGGACTTTCAACCTGGATTTGAAGTTGTGATGACCGGGCCCTTCTGACAGTCACATGGCTGCATTTAGGTACTTGGCAAACAGCCTGCATTTATGGCCCTTTGCAGTGTCCTGTGGTCACATGAACATGATTTTAATTTTTGTCCGCATTTACTTCCTGTTTTTGGGAAAAAAGCTCCCATAGCAAACAATGGGTTCACTTAATGACTGTGTCATTTGCTTAATGACTGTGGTGTTCATTTTACAACTGCCATATTCACTTAACAACCACCACAGATAAAGGGCACAGTCATGTGATAACCCACTTTGCAATCACCACAACTTATGACCAAAATTGTGGGCTGAAATATGGTTATAAGGCAAGGACTACCTGTGGCACATTAGAGACGTTTATTCTGATACAAGCAGTTTAGGAAGTGTGTTTTTTGTACAGCACTAGGAAAGCTTTTCAAACCTGACAATGAAAGTCAAGGCTTCTATTTTTGTAATGGAAATATCTGCCTTTGCAAAACTCTCCTCAGATTGACTCTCTCACTCAGGTTCAGTCCTTTGAGCAACATCGCTGAGCAAAGATGAGCAATCTGAGCCCCACTTCCAAAAATGTTTTGTGCCCGCTAAGCCTACAAGTCCAGCGTTTTGAGGGAATGTCTGATAACTAAGCTTAACACAGCATAAAAGGACAAAGAAAATGCCACTCAGAACTCAAAATATCCTCAGGCAATCTTGACTCTCTACTGCTGGTCCACCATTGCGATGCTCGCCTCTCTTGAAAGGGTGGAGGTGGTCTCTGACTGTTAAAGGTTTGCCCACTCCTCCATAAAGAAAAACACAGGAAGGATATCTGCTCAGGTGACCCACCAATAACTGGAATATATTCAGTATGCACACCTAATGTGAGGAGGAAGAATGTTAAGTTTTTGTGTAATTCCCAGGTATATTTTTGGAATGGTAAAAACGGCATTCAGTGTTCCACCTACATCGTACCCAATGCAAACAATTGAAGAAATGTGTACTGAGCCATGATGTGATGAGCTTGGTTTTGATGCAGCAAGATATGTCACCCCCACAATTGTGATTTGCAAACCAAATTCTATGGCGTGGCAGGTAAACCAGGTCCTTTCGACTAGAACAAAACCCTTTAAAGTGTGACTGAGTGTCGAGTGTCTTCTCTAGACCAGCTGTGGTGTGAATACTTCATAGACTCCAGTAACAGCCAAAGACTCCTTTGAGATCTAGTAAAGTCCTGAGACTTCATAAGTTTGTTTGTGTAGTTTTCTTGATAGGTACATGGCAGTAACTTGTTGCGTTCTTCTAGGATGCTTTTTGGCTCTTTATCCTACAACGCTGGAATATCCTGGTAGTTTCTCATCTAAGTACTAACCGGGTTTGATGCTGATGCCACCTGTCTGGGCATTAGAACATAGCGCAGAGCTCTGTGCAGAGCTCGGAAAAAACACACATTCAATAAGTATACAAATAAATAAGTAAATAGCCTTGGCAGCTCCCAAAATTGTCACTGAAAACTAACCTCTTATCTCCCTAGAAAGGTATGGTGGATCTTTATAAGTTTCTACCAATGTCGTTATTTTAGCTCATATTTGTAGCACAAGATAATAAAAGTAAAACTAACCCACAGTCTCTGCATCCATCCCCCACTTTAGAGAAGAAGGATAAGATTCGAGGAGACGATGAATTTGGGAGTGAGGGAACTGATGAGATCAACCCTTTATTACATACTCCTTTATTTTTAAAATAATGGTGGTGGGGGCTACAAGATGCCTGAGCTGCTTAATATTAAGAGTAGCGTTTTACACCTTTGTACTATAAAGCAGGCATTTGCACGGAGTTTGCTCTCTTGCCTTTCCTGCGTTACCACTAAAACGGGTAACTTGCACAGCATGAACTGTGCAGGGTTTAAAAGCACCAAACGTGTCTGCAGAAACTCAAATAAATGAGCTGTTTAAAGTTTTTCAAAAAGGAAAACGTATCTTAAAATGGAATTTCGACAAGGTGAAACAGCAACAATCAAAAATGAGGTCTGTTGCAGCTCCCAATCTTCCAGCGGCAATAATGAATCTCACTCTTGGATGGATGAATCCGCTTCCATTTCCGAACCTTTTCTTTGTACAACACACACACAAAAAAGGTCTTGATCCTGATTTATAGGAAGGAGTGCCCCCTGCCGAATCCACAGCCAGCATCACAACTTTGCCTTTCAGAGATCACGCTCCAGCGGATGTGAACACCGCTCTGTTACACCACACCACACCCCGCATCCGAAGGGTTGAACCAACACAGCAGAGATTAAGTCCATTTCAAAAGGCTGTTCAGAATAAGATCCCTTCTGAACAAATCAGCTTTCACTCCTAGTGCCGGTCTTACGGCTGCTCTGACCTAAGTGGAAATCCTTTCACTCTCCACGGAAGCAAATGAGCAGCTGATACACGTTTAATCCTCAGGTTTATCGCTATGTTAGGGTTCCCTCTTCTACGAGACACCAAAAAGAATTTGCAACGATGCCTCACGTTTCTAGCCCTAAGTGAGTTTGAAGCTTATTAATGCTCCCTTGTGCAGCAGAGCCATGGGCCGTACAGGAATCACTACAGGAGTACTTCTGAACTACATTTGTTACTACATGGAAACAAGCAGTACCAACATTACAGGCGGAGGGGCACGTTTTGGATCTGAACCGCATGTTGTCCCTTCACTACTCATCCCATTTTTAAAATTCGGAACTCAAAGTTCCCAAGCGGAGGTGTCCCCATCCTCTTAGTTCTGACCACAATTCAAAGGTCCTTGTCAGGGCTCTCGGAGATGTATTTAGCATCCACGTTGTCTTAGATGCTGTCGGGAACAGGAGACAAGCGCACGCGTGGCACAGTCCCAGGACAAAAAGTTGGCCTTCAGAAAGCAAAACGGCAGAAAGGTGGAAGCAACACAGCAGAGATGGCAGAATTCACCATTTTTAGAAAACTGGAGGTTGTGAGTTCCAATCCTGCCTTAGCCATGAAAGCCGGCTGGGTGACCTCGGGCCAGTCACTTTCTCTCTCAGCCCAACTCACCTCGCAGGGTTGTTGTTGTGGGGAGAAAAGGAGGAGGAAGATGCGTTAAATATGTTCGAGTTATTTGTAAGAATAGTAGCAACGGGATACAAATAAATCAATAAAACGTGTTCATGGCCTTGAGCTGTATATGAAAAACGGTGGGATAAAAATCTTTAAAAAATTAGTTCAACCTGAGAATGGTCAGCTGATAGATTTTCTTCACACTTTTTATTTTCGTTCCCTGGCCTGCTCCTGAGTTTCCCAGAGGGATCACTAATGAGAATGGATCCAGTTTTCCGAAAATGCAGTTTAAAATATATTCTTCCTGTACACAGTTGCCATTGAAAATGTGAGTGAAGTCCAGAGGAAAAAGATAAAAGCAGAAATTAATATATTCAGAGCGATATATCATTCACTGCCTCTTCTATATTTTTATCTGGAGGTAAAGGAGAATTACAGTAAATCTCTCTCCTGGGATATAATACAATCATAATTTATGTTCTCTCCAGAAACTAGTGATGTCACTTCCTGGTTTCTGTGATTATGAGCTAGAAAATCTGCTGGGGCTTTATTAAAAATAGCATTAATACATCTTTCAATCCTTTTAATTAGGAAAAACCAGGAAAAGTTTGGGTTTTCATTGTGGTTCTTAATAAAAACTACAGATCAACGAAGTAGCCTTTCAAAATATTTGTGAAGCAGATTTTTTCCCCAAGTATAGCATAAATGGTGGTTAATTAGCATATAAAAAATAACAGCATGAGCAGACTCTGAAAGGCAGAGAAAGAGTCTATAAAATCACCACAGTGTGGTTGGCAAACAGTGTTTCTGTCAGTCTCCTGACGGTCTCTCTCCCTTTCTCTCCCTCTGGCAATTGACATATTTTAAGGAGAATTAGGCATAGCTTTAAAACATTTAAAAAACTTTAAAAAGTGGAGTGTGGTGGTCTAGCGGTTAAGATTTGTCAGCCAGAAGGTCTGAGTTTGAGACCCAGGTGCCGTGTAATGGGGTGAATTCCCATTATTTTCCCCAGATCCTGCAAACCTAGCAGTTCAAAAGCATATAAAAAAGCAACTGGACAGATAGGTACCAACTTGGTGGGAAGGTAACAGCGTCCGTGTGCCTTGGCATATAGTCAGGCTGGTCACATGATCACAGAAGCACATTTGGACAATGCTGGCTCCACTGCCTAGAGTCGGACATGACTGAAAGAGGAAACCTTTACCATTAAAAAGTAAAGCAAAATTTCAGACTGTCCCACCTTGCATGATTTTCTTAAGTATCAGCTTAATAAAATTAAAATAAACATAGTACAGTGTCCAAGGCACCATATAATAAATGCAATCACATTTATACTGAATTCATCTAAAGAGCTGTCCATATCTCTCAAAGAGCTCATGCGGTGTGGTGGTGAAAATGCCACGAAGTCCAAGCTTCTGATCTGTCCACAACCACGATAAGTCACTGGATGGCTTTGGGACCTGCATCACAAAAGATCAAAGCATTGAGTGCTGTGTATATAGTCTGAAGTTGTAGAAAAACAGGGTATAGATTGAACAAATACATAATACAATATATTTAAATATGCAAAAAAACCCTGTTAATTAGGGATTGTAGAATAAGGATTATGACTGCAGCACAAATAGGGGGCATTTTTCTTCTTTGCAACTGTCTTGTAGCAGGACAATTTAGGACTATGGTAGGTAATAGGGTTTTGCAAATATCTGGTCCCGTCCAAGAATGACATAAAACAATCCAGTCAAAGTTCAGTTCTTTATTTGTGTACATTCAGTAGTCAGAATCACATTGGATTAAACCTTTACTATCTCACCTTAATAGATACTGTATATCTATTATGTACTATCATTTATCTTGCTCATATCGATAGTATTTTACTCATGTGAAACCCTCCAGAAATACACAATATCTTTCTCATTACTGTATTGTGGTTCTTAACAATATTTTTCAATAATAATAGTTCAATATTATCCCCCTATTATAGATGGCAGAGAACCAATTTGGTGTCGTAGTTAAAGGTTGGGAGACTATGAGTTCTAGTCCTGCAGTAGGTGGGGAGGCTAACTGGGTCTCGATAGCTCAGGTGCTTTCCTAATCCTAGATAGAAGACAGCAGTAAACCAATTCTGAAGATGATCCAAAAATATTGTGTGGATTTATAGGTACCAGGAGTCAAGGCTAACTTGAATGGACAGCAGAGAAGAACTTTCTAGTTATCAGCTTCATAGCCTTGCATGGCACCTGTTTTCTATAATCTCTGCCTCCCCCATCAGGAGTGGGTGTGAATTAAATGGTGTCATTTATTCAATAATGTCATCTTGTGGCACTGAGAAGTCATGCACTCTCTTATGCAGTGCCTGCCCGCCCAATGGAACAACCTGCCCACAAGATCTGGAGGGGCCAACCATCCTGCCTTCAAAAGGCTTGAAGATCTGGTTTTGCCCAGATGCTGGTCAGGATGTTAGATGAATTCAGTATAAATGTGATTGCATTTATTATATGGTGCCTTGGACACTGTACTATGTTTATTTTAATTTTATTTTTGCTTGATGTATAGCAGTGTTGCTATTATGAGCAGTCATAGAGTCAGCCAGATGTTTAGACTGGAGTTGGCATTTTTATCCACCTGTTGAGTCCTGGGAGCTTGAATAGGCAGATGTTGTTTGATGGTATTAAAGGCATTGTCAAAGGATATAAGTTGTTCCAAGTAAAGCTGTTTTTTTCACTTGACTGATGGTGATTCCGTCAACGTTGATGGTGTTCAAATGCTACTCCTGAAGTTTTGGGATTGTACCCAAGGCCCCTAATGCTCTTGGTGCCACAGTCATTTAATTTCTATTTGTGAGTCTTTTTATTTTGTTATCTTTTCCAGTTCTTTCTCTTCTGTTCTGCTGTCTCCAGGTTTTGCAACATCCACTATCACATTACTACTACTATTGATTACTGTCCAGAATTTATATAGAAGATGGGTGGGTTTATTATTTTTTTAAGTAAATAAATAAGCCTGAGATAGTTGCTTGCAATAGCTATGAGGAAAAAAATCTCTAAGCCTCTTGTGAACATGAATTTTTGGTACAACCCTATACATTATTTTCACTTTTAATCTTTTTGCAGAGATTATTTTCATGTGATACTAGTAGGCTGAGCTATTAAACATGGATCCATTTTTGCTTTTCATGCCAGAAACTGATAAGCGATACACTCTCTCCCAGTCTTCTTTTCATCCGCTTCTAAGACTCAAGAAATAGCAAGAAAGATTTGTGCATTTATATTTAAAAAAAATTCCCATCCCTAACCTCTGCATGGATCTGGAAAACTTGAATTTAATCCAAGCTTACTTTTTCCATCAATTTGAATTAAAGTTATCAAACCTTTTATTTTTTTATTTCACTAAGACAGTCACACTACCCACTTCTTGTCGGCTTGTACAGAGAAAAAAATATTTGGAGAATCTTCTGATGTTCCCATTATTTGAGGTAAGGCAGGTGGCAAACAGAGATAATCCTATTTAGTGCTGGTGTTTAGCTTGCGAAAATCTGTCCTAGACAAGCTGCCCTACTGCCAGTACTGCTATCTTTGGTATGCCAGACAAAAATGTAATCTTTAACCAGCTGTTTGTTCAAATTTTTCCTATTTGTTCTTTTCAAAAAACTCTGCCTTGATACTGTTTGTAGACTGCCTTGGAAAAATGTCCCCAGGGTTCCCTATATATGGAAAGTGTGCATATTATTTTAATAATAATTATTATTAAATTATTTTAATAATTTCCCCTTTAGTATTTTATGTTAATCTCATTTCAACATTTACCTCCAGCCCTTTACAAAATAAATGAATTAGATGTGAAGATGCCTGATATGGCATCCTACAATTTTAAAAACATTAAAAGGGAAAAATAAAAAAAATCCAACAATTAGGCCATGATAGAAGACAAATTGGGACCTAACGGCCAGAACTAGAGGAAGCAACTTTTGTTGTTTGGCCTTGAATACTAGGTGTACACTAACTTCAGTACAATTTACACCAATTACTAAATGTTATCTATACTTTTCAGTTTGGGTTTTCAGACTTCTTCACATATATTTGGCCTAATCTGAATTTTTTTCCTGCTTTTTCTCTATTCCCTTAATTTTACTTGATGAAGAGTTATAAAGCAGTCAAATTTTTGCATACTTTCACAATGATGTTTCCCTGTTGTCATCATCAGTCTATCAAATGTTGAAAATGTTTGAGTTCTGCAAGGGCTAAATCCATATTGTAAACTCAGATATTTTTAACAAGCAAATTGAAACTAGTTAACTACAAGAAGACTGCTTTAATTAGTAATGATTCCTTAACTCTATCGATAGTTTTTGAAAGCCGCTTCTAGTTTAAGCATTTGTTTTTCTTTCAGAAAACAACTTTAATTTGTTTCATTCAATTTGTTAGCCTTAAATCTATTTAAGCTTCTTGAGGGGACCTGCCTTGCTTATGTGAGCGAAAAGGTTTGGGAAAAATGGTTTGAGCCCAGAAAACAGTTTCCAGACCTAAGCCCTGCTAAGTTTGGAGAATAAATTAAATATCTCCTAATACATGTACATCAATAGATCTGTTAAACAAGGTGAAGATACTAGATCAGGAGTGTTCAACCTTGGCAACTTTAAAAACATCTGACAGATGAGAAATGAACATTGAATTCATAAACAAATTATTATACTTGTGTTTAGTTTTTTTTAGTGTATGATACAAGCAAAATATTTGAATGGTTCACATTGCCATGTTCCATATTTAAATAACAAGTTTACATTTAAGTTCTTAAACAACTTTCCTGCAGTGTTTTGCAGTGAAGAAAGTAATTTGGATATTTTATTTTGTTTACTTTCAGCTTGTCTCTATGAAAGTTTAGGCATGGAGGGGGGAAATGATGGTAGATGATCTTTATGGCACACTGAACTCTGAATATTTTAGTCTCAGAAAATCTGTCAGAGCCAGAAATTGGAATACTGATCTTTCATCTCCCACAAAGGGTTCTGTTCAGAGTTTGTATGTTACCATAGGAATAAACAGAACTCTTTCATCCATATCAAGGGAAGAAAATGTGTAAGGTTATTGGATGAAGGTTTCATCTAATAATTCTTTTTTTTAAAGTCAACTTCTACCAATTTTTCTGATTCTAATCTACTTGCATGATGCTGCAGATCTGAAAGAACAATTGATAGCTAAACCAGCTAATAATTGCATAGCCTTTTCCTTTTATATGTACCATGTCTCCTTTGGTTGTATATTTTATTTATTCTCAAATGTAATGCTGGCAAATCAGTCCTGATTTTCAAAGAGTTCTGACATCAGAACCTTATCTGATAAGAGTTATCTTGAATTCTACCAGACTCTTGTTAGCATGGTAATATGAAATACTAAGAAAAAGAATCAAAATCCCCTGCACTGCAGCCAACGGAAGGCAAGTAGATTAGCATTTAGATCATCATTTATCGAAAAACTAGAAATTGATTCATGACCTAGTGCAATCATAGCTTTGTTTCCAGCATATTTCTTTGTTCCTTTCCAATATTGGACTTCCAGCATTGATAGAAATTGGGCTTTGAAGATTTCACATGGCTCAGATGGAAGCATCTAGGGTTGCAATTGTCCTTCCTTCCAAAGACTAGAGCAAAACAACCTCTGCAAAAATGTAGCAGAGAAATAGTTCTTCTAACCTCTTCAGGGGTCATATACCACCAAGTTAGAAATTCCCCTGGAAGCTTCTCGCTATGTGATCATGCTAAAAAAAACTTCGCAAGCATTGTAAACATGAAGATAATGTCAACTTGTGAATGCATTTGAATGGGGATAGTCATGTTATGTGATCTACTTATATAGATTTTTAAATTCCTGAAAGGGGAGCTGAGCTTGCCGGATAGAAATTGCATAACCTGGAGTTTGTCCATCCAAATCTATTTGTGTATGCACTTTGTTTTGAACTGATCATAATTGCTCTTCATCTTATGTTTTAATTAGAATTTTATTACAGTTATTGTTCAGCTGATCTCAATGTCTTTCTGTATAAACCTGCGGGAAAGCACTTGCAAGGACATGTAATAGTTGCCCCGTCTGCAAAATGTTCTTATTTTATTTAACTGTCTGGAAGAATGAAACTTGTAAGCCTCATTGCTTAAACTTTGCCATTATGCTTTTGCAAAGCACATTGGATATCATATTATGCAATCTCATTGTTCAAAAAGGCTTGCTGAAAAAAGCTTATCAAAAGAAAATAAACCCTAAAGTTATAGATAATCCTTATTTATTGATTGATTTCATATGGCATGCAATGTCAGGGATACCCACAATGTTATATTACAGAATAGGCCTGGAAGCCTAGTTGCTAATTTGTTTGGTTTGCGCTTGAGTGCTTATCCACAGTGCTCTACAGGGGTGAAGTATCTTGTACTAAATACTCTGTATTTTTTTCTAAAGAGGATTTTTGTCTCCTCACTAACAGGAAGAAGGCAGGTTATTCCATATTGATAGTACCACTCCAAGAAGTATTACTAACATATTTGGGCTTAGTACTTTGTAAGAACTTCTCAAAAGCAAGCAATATTCCTGGTTTCGTGGCTATTCCCAGCTAAGATGTACCAAAGTATTCTGGGTCTGTAGCTGAGAAATATTTAAGAAGAGAACTACATTATTTGTTCAAGTTTTCTGTGCTTAAAATAAAAGCAGGGAGGAGGGGAGGATGTTGCCCTTCATGGAAAAAAGAATCCAGATCTCTAGAAAATCATACATTTCGAAACTATTATTTAAAGGTGCAAACATTTGATAGAAAATGCAGCATATAGAATTTGATAGAAATTCCTGCAGCAAAAGCAGGAAACCTCTTCACTAACAAGAGAAAATCAATATGTGAGGTTTGAATGCGAGAGAAATCTCACAGATGATTTTCTTTGCCATTATTGGCCTTCTTCTCACTGTCTATTCTGAAGCATCTCTCTCTGGTGGCTGCATAGCAAACACTAGTTATCGATGGGAGAAGACGTAGTGTTCAGTAGTGATCAGAGGGATACAAAAATGACCTTGAAAATAATATGTAGCAACTATTGACCAAACATGAACTTAGCCTGGGAAAACAGGAAGCTGGGAGAAAGAAACTCAGGATTGTCCCACCCTGAAGTAGAATTCCAATAGTCCTCGGGATATCTATTTCCTGACCTAACTTACCTCAAATGCTGACACCCCTATTCTTCATTCTTTCTTAAGGCTTGTTTCTTTCTTGGAGAAGGCAGAAGAGAAATAAAGCAGAGTTTGTCAAGGCTCTCCAGGAATCATCAAAAGCAACCCTCAGTGTTAGATATATTATCCTAAAAAACTCCTTTGTACCTCAGCCTCTCTTCAAGTCTGCGTTCATGTGATCACTCCAAATAACGGATGAAAATGTTCTTAAATCAGTTTGATTTCATCAAGTCAAATCTATGGGCATACCTGTCTTGAAAATATTATTTCAAAGTAATGATCCCAAACCTGATTTTGCCTGCTTGTTTGACATGTACTGTAATAATTACTATATGTTTCATTTTTCACTGAATCAGAAAACAGAGTAACAGTGATTATTGCTAATGCCTTTTCATCTGATCTTGTCTTTTCCTTCAACATGTCTCAACATTAACCCTGACTTAGCTGTTTTCTCAAGAATAATCTGTAGCCAGTTTAAATAATTATTATGAAATCACTAATAATCAACTAATGCCTGATGGATTTCCATACTTTTTTAAACTATTGCATGTAACCATATACATTCACTTCATTTCTAGAAAACGATGCTGGCCTATTTTGTTGCTTAAAGGAGCTCTTCTGCATTTAGAGAAAAATGGTACTGCAAAATTACAGCATTCTGAAAATAAAAGCATGAAAAATCACAGAGTGATTGTGATGAAAATGAAATTGTTTTAAATGTAGGGGGAAGGGATGAATAAGAAATCTTCAACAGAATGAACCAAATTAAAAATAAGAGTATGTATGAGAATAATTTTAATGTTTAGCAAAATAGTTCAAAAAGAAGGCTTGTGATGAGGTTAAAAGTGTGTTAGTTGAAATGAGAATGTGCATATATTTATATGCAGACACAGCTGTGCTATGCTTGGTTGAGAATCCAAATGATTTGCAATGAGCATTGAACAATATCAGGCAACAAAAAGCATGGTTATGAGCATTAATATATTTAAGATTAAGGTAATTATATCTGAACATGGAATGAACAATTGCATGATGATCACTTGTGAAATGATAAAAACTGGAACAACCTGTGTATCTTGACAGAATGTTTATTAAACATGATAAAATAGAGAAATTTTAAGGTATAAAAACACCAGTAGGACTATAATAGGTAGTATATAGTCTATATATAGTAGTTTATCAGAAGTAGAAAAATACATCTGTCCTCATTGTTTTATGGAAAATGAGCACTAGGTATGATGTCAGAAGAAACATAAAAGTAAATAAGATGCAGTGGAAATAGAGAACTGTGTGTAATAAAATGGTCATTCTGGAATTGGGTGATGCCTAAACAAATAAGTGGATTAAAATAAGAAGAGGTAGATTCATGAATGAATGAATGAATGAATGAATGAATGAAATAGATTGATTTGGCTTAGTCATGCAGACTTAATGAAAGCCTGTTATTCCAATTATCTTATGAATTCCTACTTTAGCATTCCAATCCCCTGTGATGAAAAGGACATATTTTTTGGTGTGAGTTCTAGAAGGTGTTGTAAGCCTTCATAGAACTGGTCAACTTCAGCCTCTTCAGCATCAGTGGTTGGGGCATAGACTCGGATTACTGTGATGTTGGTTTGCCTTGGATTCGAACCAAGATCATTCTGTCGATACAAACAGTATCCCAGTACTGCTTTTCCCACTCTTTTATTGACTATGATGGCTACTCCATTTCTTCACAGGAATTCTTGTCCACTGTAGTAGATAAAGTGGTCATCTGAATTAAATTTGTCCATTCCCATCCATTTGAGTTCACTGATTCTCAAGATGTCGATGTTTAGTCTTGCCTTCTCATGTTTGACCACATCCAGCTTACCTTGATTCATAGATCTTACATTCTAGGTTCCTATCTAATATTGTTCTCTACAATAATTTAAGTGAAAGTGAAAGGACTTCCCTTTCACTTCCAGACACATCCGCAGCTTAGAACCCTTTTACTTTGGCCCAGTCACTTCACTCTTTCTGGAGCTACTTGTAATTGCCCTCTGCTCTTCCCCAGTAGCATATTGGATACCTTCTGATCTGAGGGGCTTATCTTCCGGTGTCAAATCTTTTAGCCTTTTGATACTATCCATGGGGTTTCTTAGCAAGGATACTGGAGTGGATTGTCATTTCCTCCTCCAGTGGATCACATTTTGTCAGACCTTTCCACTATGACCTGTCCATCTTAGATGGCCCTGCATGACAAAGCTCATAACTTCACTGAGTCACACAAGCCCCCTCACCATGACAAGGCAGTGATCCATGAGGGATCACTGATCCAAGAATGAGGACTCAGTTGGCAAATATTTCAATATTTCAATTGGCAAATATTTCAAGGAGAAGTGAATGGGTCAAGAGGAAGGGGAAGACTGAGAAAGTCATGTCTGGATATTGATGAGATTCTCAGTTAAATAAAAGTGTGAGAATTTTAAAGTACAAAATGCAGCTTATGAATCAGTATATAGAGAGTGAAGAAACAAAGCTGGTTAGACAGGATTAAAGATTAAAGGCTAGACAGGATGCAGAGATACAGCAAAAGGTATTGATCTAAATTAGATTTAACTACATTTCCTTTTCTTGTGTCTCTTATTTCCCTTCCTTAGAACAGTATTTTGTACTGTTTTTCTATGCTTTGCATAACATGGCTTATTCCAAAATATTGTGAGTGTGCCTATTGAGAAAGCAATAATTCTCTTAACTACAGCGACAATCCAAATGGCTGATATGATACAATGCTGAAAGACAGTCCCAAAATTTCACTCAATAGGAGTACTGCTGCAAAACTATTGACTGGAAGTAGGAATTATTAACTCACTGCAGCATAACTTCTGAAGTCTTCATTGTTGTTATTCTGTTGTACAGTTGTGTCCAACTCTTCATGACCCCATGGACCACAGCATGGCAGGCTTCCCTCTCCCATACTGCCTGCTGGAGTCTGTCCAAACTCACACCCTCACACTGACTATGCTATCTAACCATCTCATCCTCTCCGTCCCCTCTTCCTTTTGCCTTCAATCTTTCCCAGCATCACATTTTTTTCTAATGAGTCCTCTCTATGCATTATGTGGCCAAAGTACTTGAGCTTCAGCTTCAATATCTCCAGTGAGCAGAGTTGATTTCCTGTAGGATTGACTGGTTTGATCTCCTTGCAGTTCAAGGGACCCTCAGGAGTCTTCTCCAGCACCACAATTTGAAAGCATCAATTCTTCGATGCTCAGCCTTCCTTATGGTCTGACTCTCACAGCCATACATTACTACAGTGGTGCCTCACAAGACGAGATTAATCCGTTCCGGAAGAATGCTCTTAGCGTGAAATTCTCGTAAAGCGAAACGCAGTTTCCCATAGGAAACAATGGAAAGTCAGATAATCCGTTCCACGCCCCCAA
>JANHZU010001129.1:179690-197181 GCA_032468055.1 Acrochordus granulatus
AATTTTTTGGTGAATATTTTTGGGGGCGTGGAACGGATTATCCGACTTTCCATTGTTTCCTATGGGAAACCTCGTTTTGCTATATGAGAATTTCGCGCTAAGAGCGTTCTTCCGGAACGGATTAATCTCATCTTGTAAGGCACCACTGTACTTGTTTTATGTGACAGGGCAAGCTTAGAAAAAAATGTCAATGGAAAATTGAGCTAGAAAAAACTTTAGTACCAGATCTCCACAAAGATTCTATGTGACAATCATTGAAACATATAAGAAAGATACATTGCCCTAAATACTTGATGGATACCCTCAATGGAGCTGCAACCCATTGAGGCATTATGGCTTATGACCTCTGTGGTTTAGAAAATACATCTTTCCATGCTGCATTTTAACTACAAGAAAAGAGGGATACTATGATAGTCATGCTGGGAGCTGCGCAGATTTTGGAATAAGATAGGTGGCTCTATAAATGCTATAGATAATAAATGCTCCATAGTGTTCAATATAGGTTGCATTGTTTTCCTTCTTATATATTTTCCCCCACCAGTCTTCTTCAGATGACATTCTGGACCTCAGCTCTTTTTTTCTACTCATTCTCTCTAAATCTGTACTAGGTCCTGAAGAAATTATAACCCTGAAATGTTTTGAAATCTGAAATGCCTGGCAGAAATTGTCCTATTCTCTCTGATCTCTTGGAAACTGTGATATTTATAATTTCTTTCTTGCCACGTTTCCACTGATGTTGATATATGACACAGGAATGTTAATACTTGGAAAATATGCTTGTGATTGCAGGAGTGATTCCTATAAGATGGAGGAGTTGTAGGAAAAAGGATTATGTGAGTTAAAAGTGTACAGACTCCATACTCAGTAAAGGATACAACTATTCCTAGCAGGGCAAAAAAACTTTTTTTCAGCTGCATGTTGAGGAATGGTTTACATTTTTTGTAGCTGTCAAATCTTCTTCTGCCATCCACCTGGATTCTTCTTTAATGGATGGGCTATAATTTATAACAAATTTTCTGTTTTAAAGAGTTTGGTTCCAATTTGTGCCACAGATCTAAAATGAATGGTGGAAAATCAGGCCCAGGCAGAAAATTAATTAACTTCTCACACAACCCAAAATATGATATAATGCTTATGGCATTGCATTAGAAGTGGGGAGTCCCAGGATTTAGTGCACCCTTAGGAGTTCACAGGTTGACTTTATTTATTTATTAAATTTATATGCTGCTGAAATCCAAAGACTCTGGTTGCTCTCTCTCAGCCCAATCTAACCCACAGGTTTCTTGTTATGGGAACAAATGGAAGGAGTTGACACTATTTTGCCTCCATTACATGGAGGAAAAGGAAGGAAGGGAGGGAGGAAAGAAGGAAGGGAGGAAGGAAGGAAATCTAGTGATAGAAACTTCAAGTAATAGTTTGAGTTACTGGCTATTAGTAAAGACAAAGCTTCCTTGAGTGACCTCATCACAGATAATTCTAGTGTCTTGACAATAATATAGAAGTAATTTGCCACTATTTTCTTCCAGAGTGATTTCTCAATTTCCCAATCTGGCATACAGCCTCACAAATTTCAGGTGGTCTCCCATCCAAGTGATAACTAGGTCTAGCTGATCCTGAGCCAGCCAGAGTCAACTAGGTCTTGTCCTTTAGCAATGCTTTTGGGCATTCTAATCTGTAGCAAAGATGAATATTAAAATTGTGTAGAATTTATCAGGACTCCAGAAATCCTGCAGTTGCATTTATGTTACCCAGAGCTTTTAAGAACAAGATACATCTAAATTAAAACAATAGGTATATAAGAAGCAAATCACCTCTACTACCATTGTTTGTTGATGTTCAATTTTTCAGCCTTAAAGGGACCCCAGAGTGACTTATAAAATTAAATAATGTAACAGTCACTACCTTCAAGCTTAGTCTCTGAAATACAAGGAAAGAGAATGAGTGGGAGGAAAAAAAATATTTCATGCTGATGAAGCATCCTGATCAGGTTGGATTCACATTGTCATTGCCATGTTTCTTCACTTCGACCAGCATGTTATTGAATCAACTGTTCTTTCCTTCTTCTTTACTTCTGTATCTCTTCTGCTTTTGCTTTCTATTTATGAGTTCAAACTTTATCAAGATTGCTTTGGGGAAGCTTTGTTATTTCAGTTTCTTCTCTTTTTTTAGTCAAGATGGTTCATCAAGAATTGGAGATGGTATGAGAGAGTGATGACAGAAACAGCACAAATGTCTATCAAATCTATGGCAAGAGACCACAATGGTTTACTCTAGATTTCAAGGGATATAATGTATTTACTTATCACATATCTCTCATTTCCTGGGATGGGGGAATTGTAAGCTGTCTTCTGTACTACATGGTACTCTACAATCATGTCCATTAATTCAGCCATAATGCACCCCCAGGCTCACCGTGAAATCAGGGCAATGGGGGGAACAGAGGTTATGCCTGTCCCTTATTACCCAAATTCCCTGTTACTCTCTCAGACCAACATGGTACAGGAGTTTTTTCCGTAGCAGCTGAGAAGGTTGCAGAAATAATGATATCTCTTGCCACTACGCTCACATGATCAGCTAGAGAACACCCTTCAAGAACTGGTGGCAAAAATAGCATGGAACAAGGCCATCTCTGCCCATCACTCACCTCTCAGAGGGAGAATGGCAACCAGCGACTGCATCAGTTGATCCTGTCCAGCTTCATAACTTGGCTGCATGGTGCTGAGGAGGGAAGAGTAGTAGCAAAATAAAAAAAAATGCAAACATTCTCAAAAGAGGAAGTTGGACTTTTATTAGTAGATGTAATCAGAAACATTTTGTCTCCTATTTAGGAGACTTTCTCAACACCATGTGGAAATGGAAGAGGTGGCAAGAATATATACATTTCTCAAAAGCCAGGATAAAGGACACAAACCACTCCTACTTGCAGAGGAGCAAGGAGTTGTAAGTAAGGTGAGAGTGGCATGGATGACAGGACACACTTAGGATAATGAAGGGCATTGGCAGTGACTGCTTTTTATATCCCTGCCTCTGATCCCAAACATTAACTGTCCTTTCTTCAGTCCTGTTTTGGACCGATATCCTTGCAATGAAATGTTATGAACCCAGAAGAATGCAAGGCTCACTCAGCCTTCATCATATACAAATACTTGCAGATATTTATAGATGACAAGGAGAAAAATATATTGGAATTAAAAGCATCTTCTAGAAAAGCTACAAGGACAAAATGTGCCAAGCTTATTTTTTCTAATTTTTTTTAGAACTTAAAATTTATTTTCTCAGAGTATTTCCCTCCTACTGCCTCTCAGTGAATTGTGAATCTGCCTGGAATTTCTGCAAAATGTGGGACCATATCCCCTTCAAAAATAGATCTCAGATGAAGTATGTTTCTGACTGAAAAGATTACCAGCAATACATTGATTCAGCAAAGACCAGATTAGATCACCCTATTAAGGACTGGCTTCAGTATACCAGTTGTGTTGAGTGGCTGCAAAATGCAAAGTGGCACTGGGAAGTGCTTTGCAGATTGATGGCATTTTTGCTGCTTCTGAGGTTGTGGGAGATCGTGTATAATGTGGCAGCTTCACTTTCATATCTGGAGTACATTGAAGGAGAGCTGAATGATATCATGAGCTCCCTGATGCTGAAAGAATATCTGGCCAAGGACCTTTCCCACTCTAGTCAACTAGACATTCCTTTGGGCTTCATTCATTTTCTCAACTTTCAACTTCTTCATTTGGTCTCTCTTGTGTTAATGGATTATTATATTTCTCTGCTGGCCTTGCCAACACAAGTGAAGAACTCAGTATTCAGAACATGATCAGCCCACCACACACTTTTAAACTTTATGTGATTGGGGCAGAGTTAAACCTCAACAATGAGTTAATGACCATTAGGCTAGCATGAGTGCTAGGACAATGGACCCCTGTCTTTTAGAATGAGGGAATGGGTGCAAGGCTACTTTCTTTGTGCCAGTCTCTTCTGATATCGCCTAACTATCCTCCATTGCATGCTATCTCAACATCTAGCCTGTTGATGCCACTGCAACATGTATTGCTCCACTCCAACATATCTGAGTCAAGAAAAGCTTGAGCTTTGGTAAGGAGCCTCAATTTACCAAGCTTCGTCTAGAGCTAGTGATGAGGTTCCCTCCTAGCCAGGTATTTCAATCTTCCTGAACACCTGCAATCTATAATCAGAAGGAGCAAAACAACATGACCCCATGAGCAAATGAAGGAGCATTTATTGAAGTCATCTCCAACTTTAGACCCCTGAAAAGTTTGTGGAAAAGTACAATAATAATTTTGAAAGAACGTTTGTATTTTTAAGTATACTAAAGGCTCTTTGATCAACAATTTGGAGCTTGTCTTCATCCTTGCTGTCTCTTCTTTGTTGTCCTGTTTTAAAGGAGGTGGGAGAGGAATATTTCAAATATGCTTTGTGGTGAAATCCCTGAAGAATTCTTGTTTAAACTTGGCAAAGTTTGAGTCTTGTACAGAGTCACCCATCCCTGCTACTTTCACTGACCCTCTCCTGTCAATAAATGACGCAGCTTTTTGATAACTTTTGCATTTTTATTACAGGTGATTGTTTTAAGAAAATGGAATCTGAAATTTCATAGTGTATTGACCTGAGTCAATTTACCTCTTTGATTCAGCACAAAGATGACTTGAAATATGCACTCTTTTAATCTTTAACCTCCGGTTTGAATTAATCAGAACTGATTTGTATAGGTGCAGAGATAAGTTGTATAATGTGTTACACCTTAATTAGTTACACTCATGTTAATCAGTACTGTCCCTGCTTTCAAATGTTGTTTGAAATACTGTTTTGTTACAACCAGTCTTTGTTTAGTGACTACATCAGTTAGCAACCAGTTGCAAATATGATAGTAATATAAGGAAGTAAAAGATAATAAAAAAATCATTTTCCAACCAATGCATTCACTTACACCCAAATTTCTGCACCTGACAACAACGCATGCAGGAATGAGAGTAACATTGCTACTGCTACATGATACAACTTTATTTAAATGAGATGGCAGCAACCAGCAGTTTTTGTAGCATCTCTCTCTTTCTCTCTGTCATGTTGTTTACTTAGCAACCATTTCACTTCTGAATAAATTACAGCTGTTAAATGAACACTGGCCTTACTGGGAAAATTCAGTCCTTCTCTAAATCCTGTCAGAATTTGAGAACTAAATATTACTGCTTAGGATTATTAATTACTAGCAATTAGAAATAATTGCTGTATTATTTCTTGATTTCACAATTTCTGATTAACTTACATGACCAAGAGTAATTTGTTTATGTCAAAAATATGACTATGTTCTTATCGAAGCATCAGATCATAATGTCACTCACCTTTTTTTTAAATGAAGAATTTAAATAAGAATGATGAAAGAGATTCATTAGGTATTTCTTGACTCACTGTGTGAAATGGAATGCAGTTGTGTACAAATTGTCATATTTTTTCAGTTTTTTCAATGTTATTTCCAGTTCATAATATAGAAAAATTGCACTCAAAACACATTAAAGAAAAAACAGCCTGTGTGAAATACATATAAAATAACATAAGGGAACATAAATACTAAGGAAAGTGCATATAAAATACTGCATGTTACGAAAAATGCATGCAAAACATGTGTCTTAATTAAAGACATTAAGAAATAATATATTGTTCATTAAATAAAAGAAGTAAAGACTCCTCTGATTTAACTTGCTTCCTTATGTCTACCTGGAGATGTCCAAATAATTCTCTTACCAGTAATATGGAAACTGTTTCCCAACTTTCTTCAGGGATATTTTTTAAACTTCCTATTAGTATATTTGGAGAAATATACTGGAAAATGTCTTAAGTTCATGCAGGCAAACCAACCTTTATCATCGACCCTTAAGCAGATGCGGAAATAGGAAGAAATGAATCTGAAGTGAAGGCATTCATGGATTGTCCTACAGGCAGCAGTAAATTTGCCCATCTCAAAGCTTCTGGTGAACGTGAACATCCCAGGCAGCTCTAGTGGGAACTTTGTGGAGAATGACTGAGTTGTGTTCCTCAAATGGAAGTGTTCAATTGGCCTGTTTATTCCACTTTGTTCTTCTGTATCACCAATTTCCTGGGAACTACTCTGGAAAACATGAAGGAAGCTGAGCTGTAGAAAAGCCAGATTAACCACTTCTTTGTGTCCATTTGGGAAATCTTAAGTGATTTTTCCTCTTTGAGTTCTTCTAGCAGGAGGGATGGAGTGGGGTGGGGAGTTTAATTAGTTAACCTCAGAGCAATCTAACTGACTAAAGCCCACATTTATATTATTTAGATAGAAATACTAGCCTAAAATGCAGATCTACGAGTGAGCAGAAACACTTCTCAGAGACAACAAACGATCATCTGAGATAATCAGTTGTTTCTGAATCCAATTCAAGGGGCTGAGTTTGGTGTACAAAATCTACATGGCTTTATTTTATTTTATTTACTGTTGTCTTGAAAGTATACTGAGAGCTGCTGTACCAGAGTCAAGTTCCTTGCATGTCTAAGCATGTTTGGCCAACAAAGTATTTGAATCTGAATCTGCCCATTTTCATCAAAATGACAAAAGCAGCATCACACATTAAGCTCCACCGCTTTGGAGTATTTGTGCAGTCTCATGATGCAGATGCAAAACTAGCAAAGTTTGTGATGCTGCAATCTTCTTTTCATCATTACTCTCTTTCCCCATTGCAGATATTATTGGATGAAGATACTATTGTGCTGCATGTACATAAGTCATGAAATTTGCATGATGACAACATCATGAACATGTAGTCATTCCTCACTCCTGCTAATTATTAATAGTAGTAGTTAACTCTTTGGTGGGGCTAATGTTATATCAGTTCCTTGAGATAGATCTGCTCAGGAAATAGGTATGACAAGGCTCAGGAATACTGTTTTATCATTGTAGGGTATAATAATAAAATCTTGAAAACCTTTCAGAGTTTCTCTCTTCCTCTTCTTATATCAACAGAATTAGGAGATGGGGGCATCTTTTGAGATACCTTCTATTTTCCTAGGACTGAATTGTCATATTTCCTTAATGGATCAAGGTTCTTATCTATCTGTCTGCCTGCCTTTCTGCCCATCCATCCATCCATCCATCCATCCATCTCTGATTTATATAGTTCCTTATCTTGCAGTTGCGACTCTTCACATTCCTTTATACAGTATATTGTATATTTAAGCCATAGGCATTAAAGCTTGCACTGTCATTATTACAGTTTAGAAAAAGACTCGAAATATACCTTTCAACTTAGGCCTTTTAGAGTTTTTATACTGCTAATGATGTGGTCTTTATTCTGAATTAACAAACTGCTGAAAATCAAACAGAAATATACTACACCTTTTCTTGAGGTAAATTTGCAATAATAGGTGTTTGGAAGCAGAAACATTTGAATTTGTGGCAGATAAAGACATTAACCAGGATTCTAATATTCTTAGGTTCAATCTGATAAGAAATATGATATGCTAGGATTAATAAATATCTGCCTTATGCCAATAAACAATTCATAAAAAGAATTCTTATTTTTTTCATAGCATCAGTTTTCCTCCCTTTCTGGCTCATATTTATAAATATTTTGATTTTTAAAGTTTCATGCTCAGTACTATAACAAACATTATGGCAGATTCCTCTAGAATTCACTTCAAGGCATTCATAACTCTAAAAGGAAACTAAATGAGTTAATGTTGATGATGATGTGAAGGGACTGCAATCAATGGCTTATCAATAGCTTACAACTAGAGTAACAATTACACACAGGGTCCACAAGTCCATCCATACACTCACTACTTCCTGTATTACATTGATTCTTGGCATTTCCTGGCAATCCCTACCACAAAGGGCTCTTATTTGTTCAATAGTCATAGCTTTGCCTATATTCAAGCTGAGCAGAATATTCCCTCTCACTTTTACGGGATTTCTTGACAGTTTGCTTCACGCTTATCACTTGGGAGCATTCAGCTGTTTCCTCACAACTCTGAATAATATGGCAGCAATCTCTCCTACTATGATCAACGTGACTGTTATTATATGCAGCATGGATTTTATTAATTTGAAAACAAAACCAAGAACAAGTCAGTGAGGAAGAGGAAAGAATTATAGGGAATCCCCTAGAAATTTGATGTGGTCCAGAAAGAGATCTCCTTGTTATAGTAGTAGGCAGACCATGAAAGATCAGCAGGAAATGGGGACAGCCCATGTGTCACAGCTGTTACAAAGAGCAGCTGCCATCCAAAGAGCTTTTGGACTGGTCCATGTGGAAAGTATTCCACATATCCTCATGCTCAACCTTTGTTAGTAGCAGCAAACTGCTGTCTGGTCCTCAACTCTGGAAGGTTATTCAGGTACAATTTAATGTAATTTTTTATTTCATATATTTATATCCTGCCTTTATTACTTCCATAAGTAACTCAAGGTGGTAAACTTACCTACTACTCCTTCTTCCTAATTTTCCCACAATAACAACCATGTGAGGTAAATTAGGCTGAGAGAGAGTCACTGGCCCAAAGTCACTCAGTTGGCTTTCATGCCTAAGGTAGGACTAGAATTCACAGTCTCCTGTCTAGACCAAACTTTCTCACGTTGATGACTATAGAGTACTATAATGGTGCCACTTTAAGAAGGATTCCTATCTCCGTTGCAATACTGACAACAGCACTCACCTCCTTCAACATCCTGTTTTCAAAAAAGGCTTACATTGAAACCTGTAATTTATGAGATGGAGAAAGTCTTGTGTTTTTGAGTCAGTTGCTGAAAATCCCTTGCTTGTGATTTTCTGTCACTTTTCGCATAAGCTGTCTTAGCCACATCCATACATTTCAACCAAAATTCATCTTTGGGGAGTTGAAAACTCTATATGATCCAAGCAAAGCCCAGAAGTCCTCTTGAGTATTACAGTTATTATATTTAGATATGTCACCAGAAAGAACTTCATGTTCCTTTTCCCATCTTCCTTTTGGCTTTTCTAAAACTCCTTTAGCTGTCTTGCTGTATTCATATTATTCTTTTAAGAATATGAATACAGTAAGACAGACATTTAAAAAAAATATGTCTGTTCTCCCCCACAAGAATCCAAACCCCAAAACATAACAACCTACCCCACCATACCCCCAAACCATTTGGAAATAGATTATATATTATATGTGATTCCAAGTTATTCTTTGATAATCTGAGAGATTATTATAATGAGTAACAGCTATTTTTATATCAAAGTTTCAGACAGGTGGTATTTTATTTGGAAAATCTCCATTTTCCCCTTCCCTTGATTACAAGGTGTATAAATCAGTATCTGAAAGAAGTAGGAAACAGCTGTGGCTAAAATGTGCTGTTAAAACTGTTTCTTCCCCACCCCATTTTTACAAGGAGAGCTGCCAAAGTGAAAGCATTAGCAAGCCATAGAAATTAAGGAGAGAAAACTGAAGCTTAAAGTTTTGGTAGAGATCTAAAAGAAGTCTGCTTTTTTTTATTTATCCTGCACAATACTAGACAGTTGTAGGTTAGTGTGCACTATTTCTAATATGACCTAGGTCAAGGAATCAGTGTATGAAGTGCTAGGCAAAATAGTGGCTGGGATACCTATTGCTTTTTTTTCATGATTAAAGCAGAATGCAGCCCAAATGTTTGAAGACCAATCTTATCCATTAGGAAACAACACAATTTGCTGTAGCAGTAGCCAGTGTTTTGAAGTCTGACCCAGTAAAATCCAGTGAAGTCCAGTTTGGCTCTCCCAATTTATTCTCTGCCATTCATTTTGTCTCAGGTTTCTAGTCAAGGTAGAAGAAGCAGCAAATGTGAGAAAAATCAGGAAGGAATGTTGAACTTTGCATTCTTATTTAATGTTGTCACAAGCCACCATGTGGCATGTGGGAATGACTTTGTGATTGGTAGGAAGAAAAGCTGCAGCCTAGTCTGATAAACAAAGTCTGAGTCTGGGTAGTGGTGGTAGAGAAAGTGGCTCAGAAGGGACCTTTCCTAATTTTCAGGATAGTAAAAGCAAGGTAGGGAAGAGATATGTTCAGACTTGCAAGATTCTGTTATTGTAACCATACAATAAAGGTAATGTTAATGTTCATAGTTGGTGCTTCTTGTCTGGACTACCTGAGAATGCACACCAGATGAACCATGCCTGAACTAGAGAGCAAAAAGACTAAACTGACTCCAGTTTCCAATTCAATACATTTACAGTATTAATCCAACAGACAAAAATCACAAATATTCAGTCAGAGTTTAAGATAAAACTTTAACTTTACTAACTAAACCTAGTCAGCTGCTTATTAGGAACCTTAATCTTTGATTGTATTTATAGGGATTCACTTTATTCTCCACTGAAACCATCAGGGGGTTTGTAGGAGGGTGGGAATAACTGATCAGTTTGAGTTTTCTTCCTTAGCAATTAGATTAAAAGTTTTGTAGAGTGAACTAAAACATGTCTATGCTGTTGGATCTCATGGGAGAGGTAGACACAATTCAAAAGAGCCCAGTAACCAAGTCCTGTGCCATGAGGGGCTTTATAGGTAATATCAAGCATTTGGATTGCACTCAGAGGCTTGTAAAGTTGTGATGTTGTAAAGGCATACTGTAGTATATGCATAATTACTTGCATGCTACATTTTCAACTAATTGTAATTTCCATATTGTCTTCAAGGGCAACATCATGTAGACCATACTGTAATTGTTCAAGCAGAAGGTGAAAAAGAAATCATGGCTACCTAAATCCAAGCCTTTTAGGACCTTAAAGGTGATAACCAGTACCATGCAAGGGACTCTCAAACTTTCTGGCAACCAATGCAGCACCTCCAGTACCACAGTTATATGGGAATATCATGTTCTCCTAGTTAAATAAGGACAGCTGCATTGTACATTAACTGTAGCTTAAAAATGGTCTTCAAGGACCAAGTGATATAAAGCAGATTACAGTAGTGAATATGTACAATTGCTGGAAATAGAGGCAACGTTACTAAATTGTAATGTAAGAGTTTTTAAGTAATGCACTTCTGCTCTCTCTTCTTGAGCAGTGTCTGCTTTGGCAAGTTACAGCTGAAGAGAGATAATGGAAGGTTTCTTTTATATCCCTTGTTTTGAATGCAACCGTTAAGAGAAAACTAATATATACATTTAATGAATCAATCCATCAAAATCCCTAGTGTTTTGCTTAGTATTTGTCTGAAGCATAGTCCTTATGTGTTCACTACCAAATTATTTTCAAATTCCCATAATCCTTCCGATGGACAAAAATGGGCAAAATACTGAAGTCAGAAAAAATTAAGTTGCTTATACAAAGAGCAGCTCTAGATGTGTCATACAATAAAGGACTTGACCAGCTGAAACTGATTCTTGCTCAACAATTCCTGTCCTTTTGAACCATGGAAAGAATGAATATCCATGTAGCTCATTATACCTTCCATCTACTTGTTGCATCTGCGGGATACAAGAAGGCAGAAGGAACAGTGAAAAGAATGTTGTAGCAAATTAATCTTTTAAATAAAGGACACAGCAAGCACATTTTAGGCAAAGGCCTTCTTTGGCATGAAAAATGTTATAAGAATGTTTTAGATAAGAATGTTAGCAACTCTCATGTTATATTGTAAGTGTAGCTGGTACAGTTTAGATTAGTTTCACAATTATTAGTTTATGATTTTAAGCATCTACTTACGTCTGTCCTACAAATTAGTACATTTCAAAAAGCGATTACGTTGCTGGGATTGTGTTCTTAATAGTTGCCCCCCCAAATCACATGATCTTTTTTCTTCAGCCAAATCAAAATGTGATACTTGCAGAAATTACTTTGATTGTAGAAAGAATACATTATACATTATTATTCAGACTTAATAAGTAAGTAATAATTCTTAATTGCATGAAAATCTGCAGTTACAGATTGCAGGATAATTATAATCCAGCATGGGGATATACGTGTATAAGAAAGACTGCTGCTGCATAGTTTCCAAAGATTAAAGCCTTCATCCAGGAGCTGGGCCAGATTATAGTCACAGAAGCCAACTGATTGAATCTATTCCTTTCCCAATTTTAACTAGCAAGTAATGCAGTTCTGACTTGGGGAAAATACACACATACTCATTTTCTGAAAATATAATTCTTCCTTTTTAGTAGATCTGTGGGCCTTCAAGCTAGGGCTAGCTGTTCTGGCTGCAAAAATCCAGATGATCACTAGTTAGCTGCTAAAGGAAAGATTACTGCCATCTAATAGCTGTCTAGATTTTTTGGAGCCTGATGTGATTATCCTACTGTAGGCTAACTGATGAGTAGTCTGTTGCCTAGCTGAGAACTCTTAAGCATTCTCTAAATCAGGGATATCCAACCTTGGCAACTTTAAGATGTGCAAACTTCAACTCCCCAAATTTTTCAGCTAGCTATACTGGCTGAGGAATTTTGGGAATCAAAGTCCACACAATTTAAAATTGCCAAGTTTGGATGTCCCAACTCTAAACCCAACCATCAACTTCTTCCAATGAAAGGCAGGTGAGAGGATTCAAGGGAAATGTCTGAGCAGTCTTGGCAGGGAGTTCTCTGAGAAGCAAGGACCTCAATTTGATTTTGTCTGACTTGGCCTAGGATAATGATGGCAAATTTTTGGACTCAGCCTGTCAAAACTTTGGAAAAGGCCTAACTTGACTCTGCTGGCATGTCACCCCCACACAAACAAAAGATAAACAGTTCTCTATCTCCCCTCATCCAGGCCATCCTGGTTAGCAGCACTCAGCAATAGTGCCAAGGCTGGGCCTGAAGTAGAGCCCAGGCCTCAATTTCAGCCCGAGTGCCACTGCTACCACTCAAAAAGACGACCTCTGCCACATACCCCTTACCTTCAGGTGAAGTTTTCTTTCTATTGACAGGTTCCTGCAATTTACCCAAGGCTACTCCAGGTCACACAAGGCCAAAGTGTCTTCAGAGAATGCTCTGAAAACTGCTTCTTGTGTGATTTTTGGAGGCACCAGAGGCCACGTGAGAGCACACCTCATTCTTGCACAGTCTCCATACCATCCAAAAATCACATGAGAATGGGACGTGCTTTCTAGAATAGTTGGGTATTAATGAACACTAGTATGTTCTACCTCATACTAAACTTCATGGTGTATCAACTTTGACATGCATGTAATAAGTTTGCCATCACTCACCTAGAACATCAGTCCCAGTACCTAAAATACTCTGAAAGAATTGGAACCAATAAAGTAAAATTGTCATGGAAAGTATAGATATATGTGAAGGGCATTTTATTTCTTTCCGATGTTACTTTTGCTCAAGGTTTACAACTCCATTTTTGTTCTTTGTTGACTCAGATTAACGATCCATAATTTTGGTGCACTGAGTTCATTGTCATTTAAAATACTAATGCAAATCCTTATGTCATTGTCTTTTTTAAAATAAAATTCCTTGGGTTTTTATGATTCTAGTATGGAGTTTTACCCTTAGCACAACATATTGCAACACTGCTTTTGTCTGATAACTGGTTAAAAGGGAAAAGCTGGAGCCATGTGTTTAAAATAGGAAAGATGATTTCCTGTTGTGTCCCATCCAGATTTCAGGTGAGGGAGCAGCTCTCCATGTAACTCTGTTACCCTGGAGAAATAGCTAGACACAAGAAATTATCACACTTGCGTTGATGATTAATACCTTTCCTCTGATATGCTTTTGTACAGGGACATCATCTACAACCTATGATTGCTTAGGAGTTCATATCATTGATTGTTTTCTTGGGACTCCTTAGGAAATGTATAAAACAGGTGGGTCAGAATGTCTGAACTACTGTTTCCTTTTTTTAACAACAATAACAACAACAACAACAACAAATTAAATCACAGGACTTGTAGCCTTTGGAAGAACATTAACCCAGTTAAATTTAGCTGATTACTTTAAGAAGTTTGCTGCCAGAATTGTTCTGAAATCCTTTTTCTTATGCTTCTTTTAAAGTAGTCTCCAGGTTATTTGGCAGTAAACCTATGAAGATGTGATGCTGAACCACTGCAGAAAGTATCCTTATCCAACTTAAAATGCTTCAAAGGCTACAAAAGTTAGATTCTTACTTTTCTACCTGCTTTTCTGAAGTGCCTATCTTAAAAAATGATCACTGACTTGCCCTTATGGGGTTGTAGTACAGCTTTGGTCTCTGGATTTTTATGGGTGTCAGAAGAGCTGGCAAAGTTTGGTCTAGTGATTAAATCTAGTGATTTGGTCTAGTGATTTCTAGCAACAGGCTAGAAACCGGGAGGTTGTGAATTCTAGTTCTGCCTTACCCATGCAAGCCAGCTGAGTAACCTTGGACCAATCGCTCTCTTTCAGCCCAACCCATCTCACAGGATTGTTGTTGTGGGGAAAATAGAAGGAGGAAATATGTTTGCCTTCTTGAGTTATTTGTAACAATAATAAAGGCAAAATACAAACAAATAATAGTTAAGTACCAAGCTGATTTCATCCTAGGAATGACTTCCTCCAGATTGGAATAGTTGGGTATTGGATGTGGTACACTGGTTAACACTGATATTTTCTAGTCAGAGCTGTGTTAATGTCAGAGCTGTGGCTTGCGAGCAGTACTCTATGCCTACATGCATAAGAACTCTATAAGCAAAGGCAGCAGAATTAAGCTAGCTCAGTGTCAGGATCAGAGAGAAAGAGAGAGAGAGATATAGTGAGTCCTCAACTTACAATCATTCATTTAGTGAACTTTGAAGTTACAACACAACTGAAAAAAGTGACTTATAACCAAGCCTCACACTTATGACTGTGGCAATATCCCCAGTATCACATGATCAGAATCTCGACATTTGGCAACCTGTATGTATATGATAGCTGCAGCACCCTGGGGTCATGTGATTGCCATTTGCTACCTTCCTAAGCTGGCTTCTGGCAAACAAAATCAGTGGGGAAAGCTGGATTTGCTTAATGACCGTATGATTCACTTAACTTCTGTGATTTGCTTAACAACCATGGCAAAAGTCATAAAATCAGGTGTGACTCACTTAACAACTACCTTGCTTAGTATGGAAATTCTGGTCCCCACTGTGGTCAGAAATTGAGGACTACCTGTACAGAGAAAGAAGCTGGCACAAAGAAGAAGTATTTATAATCTTGTTACCCATTCTTAAAAACAGTGAACAGATTGGCACTTCTTCTCTCACTGTCAGGGGACTTAAACTGCTCTAATCATACAGAATTTAGAAGTAAGCTTTGACTTAAGATGGTGAATTGAAATGCTCAGCCTTGAACTGATTGATTCAGAGTGTTGAGAACTGAACTGAACTCCCAGTTGGGTTCACAGGATTTGCACCAAAGTGAATTATTCAGTTAACACAAAAGCAAAACCAAAGACATTTATTCATTTAGCCATCACTCCTCATAAAACAAAAAATGTCTTTCAAACATATACATATCCTAATTAAAATATGGCAATAAAGCAATATAATATGAAATAATGCAGTGTAATAATATACTGTATAAACAAAACCAAATCAAATTATCAATGTTTTTAACTTATAAGATTTCGAGTGGACATTAACAAATCCTAATGGGTAGAAAGTTTCAACAGTGGAACAGATTGCCTTAGGAAATAATGGTTTCTCTTTGCTATACTGTAAACATTTACAGTGGTACCTCACAAGACAAGTAACTCACAACATGAGAAACTCTCAGGATGAGCAAAAAAATGTCATAAAAAATATTCCGCTAGACGAGCTGCAACTCATGAGATGAGGAAACTTTGTGCCAAACCTTGCATGTCATCAGTAAGCGTGCTCTGTATTTCCCTTTCAGGCAACTCCGTGCGAGAGTTCTGCCGATGCAGCAAGCGCGCATACATATTCTGCCAACTCTTACCTCGTGCTTTACTCCATTGTTGCAGACAGCAACCCCTTGTGAGAGTTCTGCTAATGCAGCAAGTGCACGCGCATGTTCTGCCGACTCTCCTCTCGCATAGTTTACTCCATTCCCATATGGGCGGCAGGGTGCATGTGTTCTGCCAACTCTCCTCCCACACAGTTTACTCCATTCCCATATGGGCGGCAGCATGTGCATTCTGCCTATGCTGCTGCATGGCGGCAGGTTGATGTTCCTGATCTCAATGAGCACCGCATGATCAGCTCACGTGGGAAATCTCACAACGGAGCTCTCCTCTCTTGCTGTATAAACAGCGAAAATTAAGTGAAAGGGTTTCAAGAGAGAGAACTCCGGAGACTCCTGATTCAATCTCCAGGAAGTCCCCTCCCCCTCCTCTCCTTTCGTCTCCTTCACACCGGGATATTCTTAAAGCTGCGTGCATGCACGCACTCACAGAGAGCAGAAATTGTCCTTGTTCTTGCCCCAAATAAAGCAGAAATCCCCCCCGTCGCTTCTCCCCTCATAGTATGGAGGGAAGAAATGTCCAAACTGCCCACAACACCCGGAAAAGCTGAGAGAAAAAAGGCCCTCTTAAAGTGACAGCAGCCAGCAGCAGCTGAGGCCAGAAGCTGCCTCAAAGCAGATTCGTAAGTCCTGGTTCATTTGCTGTATTTCTGTTTTATATCATGTGTTAATCATGGTTACTTGTTTCAGATGTTAGGGACAATCATTTCTCCATCAAATTCCATTGAAAATGATATTTTGGTGAATATTTTTGGGAGCATGGAACAGATTATCTGACTTTCTATTGTTTCCTATGGGAAACTGCATTTCTCTTTACGAGCATTTCACGCTAACAGCGTTCTTCCGGAACGGATTAATCTCGTCTTGTGAGGCATCACTGTAACAGAAGTTGGATAGCCATCTGTCAAGAATGCTGTAATCGTGCATTTTTTCCAGCATAGGAAAAAAGGTTGAACAAATCTTCAAATTCCCTTTGAATTTTTACATTCTGTAATTTTATGAATAAATTTATTAAGCTAAATTTGGAATGAACTGAAACAGGGAAAGAAAAACCAGCCATTTTTATAATACTCCATTTATATAGAATTTCAGACTTTCCTGAAACTATTTTCACATTATGCTGGTAAATACAAGAGTTCTAGCTGGTTAATGTTGCAAAAACAAAAATGTAAATAATAAGGAATTTCCCCCCATTGAGGCACTACCTGTTTGAGGTTGTGGGGCTTGTGTGCTTTGAGGAAGATGCCAGAGGTTCAACCATACTGGCAGGTCACATCAGAGAAATCAAAGAGTGTCTCTCCCATAGAAAATATGATGAGATGTAATTTAAGGAAACTCATATCAGCTTGGAAAACTGTGCTACAGGACTCAGGACTTTTGACTGAGCAACCAAGACGAGCAGCTGCAGAACTACTGGAAGAAAAGTTGTTGACCTGTCACAGATATACAAATATTGAAAATAAAGAAATAATGATCTGTTATTACAAATCAAATCCAACAAAAAGAGGATACCTGAAAAGAATGTACCAGTTCTGGAAAGAAAAACATCCAGAAACAGAAATAACAGAACAGAGGCTAGCAGATCAATGTCAATTTATAATAAGAAATAAAATATTT
>JANHZU010001129.1:207671-221436 GCA_032468055.1 Acrochordus granulatus
CAGGGGGGCCTGGCGTAATGCAGTCCATGGGGTTGCGAAGAGTCGGACACGACTGCGTGACTGAACAACAACAACATAAATTTATCTCTTACTTTATGGCTACCACATAACTCCTTTTCTGCAGCGTTTACTGTCTAATCATCAAAACCATAAATCATAATTTCATTTTTTCTGTTACATGCATAAAGTTTATAAGGGGTTTCCAGTCAGCAATAAACATAGATATTCTCTTTTCTCTGATCAAATTTTATTTTAGTTTTTATTTTCCTACAAAATAAAAATTATAATAAAAATAATATTCAGGAAAGGTGCTAGATTGGCCTTCAGAATAGGAATTGTGGAAAACCATGATTCCTAAAATCTAAATGTTTTATGAATTGTATCTTCTTATACTGCCCCAAAAAAGGGAATGTGAGCACACTTCTACAATAATTTCATTATCTGATTGTTTGTCTTCCTGTAATTTTTCTAAACAATATTTGGTTAATGAGCTCCATATATTACGGATTCAGCTGTTTATAAAATTATGGGTGATGTGGAGAAACCTTCTTCCTTTATGCCTAACAAAAATAGAACTCGGGATCATTTAACAAAATTGGCAGTAGGAAGTTTACAGAAATTGACCACCAGTGCCTGCTAGATCTTATATTAGGCCTACTTTTCAACTTGAGAAAAAATAGTTGCAGGAGAACACAAGTTGGAAAATGTTATGGCTTAAGCCTAGACTTCATTAGAAAAACTTGCTGATCCTTAAAGGAAACAAGATTCTTTCCTGATCCAACAGGCTGTAATTTGTCAAATCTGACAATGGAAACCAAAAATAGTTGCTCAAACATTTTGATGTATTCCTGCTTTTCCACTGTCATTATGACAGTAGCCTGAACCTGACATTCATTTAAAAAGATATGAAGATGCTGTTGGAAACATGCAGGCCAGCTGTGTTCCCTCTGTACTTCATTTGTCTATAGGGAACTTGTGTTGATTTTCAATCAGCCCCAAAAGTGGATCAGTTTAGACATATTGGCATCATATGGACTTCAGAAGAGACCAGAATTAGTTCTACAAGCTCTTACCACCTCTTTATGCCTTCATCAATTAACATTTGAACATGACTTTTATGATAGATTAATCAAGCTGGAAGTTTGAGAGTAAAGCTGAATGTTCATATGAACATTCCATGAATACCTCCATAGAATATTTTTCAGAGCTTAATTTGAAACAGATCAGTTTTACACAGTGAGCCCAAACAAGCTTATAATGAAATATGTTACTTTGCCAGTAACAAATATTAAATGCTAAAAATTGTGAAATACAAATATTAAATGATAAAAATTGTCATTTTTTTATTTTCACAGAAATCATATCAGAACCAAATATTAGATGTTCTTGAACTTCTTAGATGGCAGAGCCAATGAGTGACTCATCTCTGGTAGGCCCACTGCAAAAAACAGAAATAATCTTATGATCCACTCAACTGTTGTCATCCCAAAAATAAATGTAAACTGAGATTACATTAGTAGACATGGAAGGTAGAAGTCTCTGGCACGGCATAGCTTTTTAACTACTAAAAAGCACAAAAATATTTGTTGAATTCCTTCAAGAATTTAAAACTGTCCTCTGCTTTCATTTCACTATCCATTGTTTCACTCCTTTCACATTGCTATTGTGGGATTCCTAATAAGGAACAACCAACTTTCACTTAATATATTTCCCTTCTCATATGAGTTTTGCTTGAAACTCTTTCCAACTTGGAGCACAGAGCTATTTTAAGAGTTTCCTCTTTTCATATATAGATAGTTGCCATGGTTGCAAAACTAATGCACATGGAAAGAAGGTCCTTCACTGTTGATTCAGCACCAAGGCACATTGTTGCATCTCTTAATTTCTCAACTAATTAAAGGGATATTACACTAACTTCTCCTTTGATACAGCTCTGTTTATTCTAATGGATAAACAGAGCTGATCTATGCTACCAAAGAAGTTAGCTAAATGTTTACCCATTACCATGCCACCTGTGATAACAACTGCTTTGGTTTGGTTTATCTTGCCAATTAGGTTTGTGCCTTTCATATATATTATTGGTCTGGAACTAGAGAATATGCTGTATAAATATGGATGCCTTGGTCCTGATCCTGCATTTGGCTAAATATAAAATATTTTACCAGAATTAAGCAGATAAACTCTAATGTACTATGGCATTTCTGATTTTTTTTGTAGATTAAAAAAAAGCATGTTACAGTAGATTATTGCAGAGAGGGTAGAGAAGAAGAAACAAGACAAATTAAGATGCATGGCAAGTTTTGATCAACAGAGATCAATAGAAATACTCTGAGTACACATATGAATTGTAAATATACCTATCAGATATTATAATTAATGCAAAAAGAATCAAAGACCAAAAGAAATCCAGGATATTAATCCTTATACCAGTTCAAAAAACACACACACCTCCTGTTGGGATGAAAGAAAATGAGACAAATTAAAGTAATTCTAATCTACTGATTTATTGGCTCTGTGTGCATACAAGAATTTCTCCTTCTGAGCACCAAAGCTCCTGATCTTAGGTTATATCTACCAGTCTTCCTGGGGGACACCCTTCCTTTGCATGATCATATGTAATCCCCCTTTTCACACATGGTTCAGTCCTAGTTTCCCCCATACCTCCAGAGATAAATGCCTATACAGAAGCTTCTTCAGTCAGCAAAAAACAATGTGGAGCAGAGTGAGCAAGCAATTTTTCCAAGGCAACAGTCACAGTTTTCCAGCTTCTTTATTTTTTTAGCTATATAGACAGATTCTGTTATGAAGATGCATTTAAGTTATATTTACAGATTCATTTAAGGCTTCATTTAAGATGCATTTAAGGCAGAAATGGGACTTGTCTCTTCTTGTACCCTTTTTCAACCATCATATATTCTTGTTGGATTGCAGGGCTACACAATGGGTGTTGGAGTATGTGAGTGGGGGCACAGTAGGCAGAGGGAAAAGATTAATATTTAATTAAATCCTGGCCTTAATACATATTATTCCATTAGGATTCCTGCCAAACTTCCATATGCTTCCAAGAACCAAAATGGCATAGTTAGAAGGTTTGAACTGAAGGATGATCTGGGTCTGGTCCACAATTATCCCCACACTTATTATGGTACCTGATTTAATTGTGATTGTATTTCAGTAAACCATATATTTTAAAATGCAATTTTATAGACATATATAATTCCTATTGGACTCAGAGTTTTCCCTTGTACCTATATAGGATCATGGCCAAAAAAAGGCAATCTTATGTTTTCTTTCAGAAGAGACATAAATGAAACAATGACTCTTGTAGAGGCTATAGGATTGCAGCCTTATTATATTTAAGATAATTTTATTGCACTTGGTCCTCCCCCCAAAAAATTGCTCAAAGCAACATATAGTACAAATACCTGTAAAGGCAGCAGCTTTAATACTGAAGGTGGTTGTTTGACTCAGGTGTTTCTTAGTAGCTCAGCCAAAATCTGTATGTATCTGCATTTCTGAAGATGTACAGTAAACAAAATTCTAACACTCAGTTCTTGTGAGAAAGCAAATAATGATCTATAGTACATCCAAACAGCTGCCCTCTGACATTGAGCAAGCTACATTAGTCACCACATGTCCCTTCACTCTTTATTTTAAATTTAGACAGGGCTGTAATATAATTTGCTTTTCATCACCCAAATAGCCTGTCTGTAATCTTAGCCAACATAATGAAGTGTTTGAATAAGGATTGAAAGCACAATATGTGGGTTATTTAAAAACAAACTGAACTGATTACTTTTGAAGTTAAATTCTTTTTATGCATCCAAAAGAATATCTGCCAGAAGTTGGAAAATAACTATGATGGTATGTGGAAAAGACTTAAGAGATGGGGTGAAGATATACTGCCTAAGGAATAGTCAGATAAAAGAGGGCATGGTCCTCAGCTGCATAATGTGCAAAGAAAGAGGCTCAGAAGGACTTTTCCAGTTTCTCAGGCTGTAAAGGAGACAGTGGTAGAATTGTACTTTCAGACTTGCAAGATTCTGTTAAAGTAGCTTTACAATTGAGAATAATTAGTTTCTCTGGTTTTGTTCCCTGTTTGTTGTCCTTGGTAAGGCTGACAATCACTTGCTAAAGGGACAATCAGCTAAAACTTTGTAAAAAATCTCTCTTTTTCTAGCAGCAATGGCAGAATGGATAGGACAGGATAGGATAGGATGGGGTTAAGGTTAAAGTTAAAAATTATAAATAGTTCATTGGTTTTAAATAAAATACGATCCAACACTCAAACACTCAGAATTTTTGTTTCATACAATGGCGTACAGTGGCGTAATAAATAAGAGGTGAGACTAGGCAAGAGTGCCTCAGTTCTGACTGTGTTTGGGAAATAATTTATTACAGAAGCCAGTCCTTGAGTGCAAAGGTTGTCTTTGGAGAACTTGTAACCCATGTAGTCTTGTCCAGCACCAGCAGTTCAGCAAAGGCATCCAGGCACAGCAAGAGCAACTATCCAAATTTGCTCATGATTACCCTAAAGGTGGTAACTCACAATTTGAGAACCTAAATTTTAATGGATTGCCTAGAATTAATGTAATATTTTCTATCAGAATGTGCTCCTGTCCTGGAGGTGGCAACTAACTGGAAGGGTTGCATCTTGAGCAAATGATGAAAAACACACAACCAGCCTGTCTCTCCTCACATTATTTTTAGTGAGAATACTAAAATGCTCTAGGTCAAATGGCTGCAACTTACTTGCTTTGCTGGATAACCTCAAGTAATTCCAGGTCTGCTAGATTCTGGGCTTTAAAGAAGAATGTGCTTTGCTGGACACGTGCTCCATATGAGTGAGCAATGCCCAGAAAAGACCACAATCAATTGGATACCACCAGAAAGTCAGAGAAAAAGAGGAAGACCAAAGAAAACCTGGCACCAAACATTTCAGGAAGATCTGAAAAACATCAACCTTGGATGGAAGGATGTGGAGACTGTAGTTGCAAACTGAGAACTGTGGAGAACACTTGTAGCCCAATGTGGTTGGCATAGGATGTGATAATGATGATTACAGTGGCATAGAAGTATTTTTGGTTTTTTTATCTGTTGGTTTTGTTCAGTTGCCCAAGATTCCATTCAACTTATTTAGTAGAAAAAGGATCTCATTTCCTTTTCATGATTCGTGACTTTGTGATTACAACCAAGGAGGCAGAATGGACAATTTGTTGGATTTCTTTTTTCAAAACTTCTTGATGAAGGACCAGTGGAGACAAATGCATTGCATATCACTCTGTGTCTCATTGGTCTCATTATTGGGGAACTTGCTTTTTAATACTGCTGTCCATGGAGGAACCAGAAACAGGGCAACTAAATGAAAGTGCAATTTCAATGGAAATAAACCAGATGATCAAGTCCAAGATGTTTGCTATAAGAAATGACTCCAATGGCTCTCTCAATTGTTTTCTTTAAGGGGAAATAATGCGTCTTCAATGCAGGGAATAAGAAGCAGTGAAAGATACCCAAACTTCTAGCTGAATTAACATGTTGCCTGGAAGCAACATTTTTTTCTAACCCTAGCCCTAAAAAACACCCTGATAGCAAGAGGGAGGTGGGAAGTAGAATATCAGAAAACCTATCTTATATTTTTGAACACAAAGAATGCATCTGGTAAGACTTTTGACATCTTTTATTTCTAGGAAATAAAAAAATTGGGCAACTATGATTCTTGGTTTGAACTTCCCTTCCTGTTAGCACAGTTTTTCTTTCTCCTTACCAAAAAGAGTAGGGCACCCCATGACTCACAGAGACAAGTTATTCTTCCTTTGGTTTAGCCTCTTGCTCTGGATGGAAAGAGATTCAAAATAATACAGATTAATTTGGGCTGTATTTTAACATAAATTCAGAAAGGTATCTCCTTCAGAAAGGAGATAGAAAAGCTGGTTGTAAGGAAGTGATCTTAGTAGGGATAGGAGATGGTGGCCTTCTATTTTTTTAAACCTGTCTTGTGCCAAAAAATGCTGATTAGATGATTGATTGAGACTGGAAAGGGGAGATTTAACTCTTTATTCTTGAGCAAATTCTTGTAACAAAAAAATTGCTCTTCACAAGTTGCTGTAGAGTATTTTTTAATTTCTTCTTCCATGCCTCATAGCAGTTCTGAAGGTATGATCAGTATCAAACTGCAACAGGAAGAAAACATGTAACCTTTCTAACTCCTCTTGTTGGGGATAGTTTTTAGCTTGTTTTGATGTAAACTACATCTTTGTATAAGTCATTTACAAGACTAAAGAGCAAGCCTTCCCATTATTATGCTTTCTAGAATTACTGTCTAGAAGTCATTTGATCCGAAGGTAAGAGCTCTGGTTCATGTAGAAAATCTCTCCCATAATATTCTTCTGATCTATTCTTCAGTATGCAACTTTTGTTGTTTGGTATTTACTGGCATGTATAGTAATTGCTGAAAATGTCAGAGAATTGGCAAATGGTAAATATCATTGACATACAGGATGGAGAATAAATGTTTCCATGGCCTCAAATTTTCCATTAATATGCGCCACGCAAATGAGAGTTTTTTGTGATTCCCTAACTTGTCTGAGTAGGATTACAAAAAAGTCAATGGAAGAATCAAAACATTTTGTTAAATTACACTGTGGTATGCACACAACATAAACTAATTGGAAGCATATTATTGAAATTCTGGGTTAGAGCTTCTTTTCATGGCTTTCTGAATATCTCTGAATGGTGTGCTTTTGGATTTCCAAAGTCTTTACCATCATGCTGTTTAGGATCAACCAAGACATCACTCTTCTTCTACCAGATATGACTTCTTTTCTTGAAGAATCGAAGTATACAAGACAACATTCCTGTTCTTTTCTACTGTTGACAGAGAAGAGGAAAGTAATTAGCCATTCTGCCAATAAGAAGGAAGGAAAGAGAAATAAAGAGGCAGATAGATGAGAGCATCTATGTAAGTAAGTCTTAGCCTCCCCTTCTAATTTCTTTTCAGTCAGAGTAACTGATTACTCCTTTCTTCTCTGCAGATCCTGGAAGCTGCTTGAGCCTTAATATTGGCTCCCCTCACAATGATTCATTCCATAGTCCCACATTCCTCACATTGCTCACTCCCTGCCAACAAGCAAGAGAAAGTCTGTTACATGATTCTGCCCATCTCTTGGGATACAGGAGCAACTAATATTGGCAGAGCTGACTTGCTGTTTCTATCCGTTTCAGATGGGGCAAGAGGGAGGACACTGTAACAATCCAGACTTTAGCAATCTTGTTATGCTGGATCTACACGGCAGTGCTTTGATCTTGGCAACTTTAGGACATGTGGACTTCAACTCCCAGCTGGCCAAGAATGTTGTACCCAGACAATAAGCAAAGGCCATCAATGATCTGTTGTGATTCTTTGCTATGATACTTTCATAGGCTACCAAACTGTTTCCAGACACAACCCAAAAAAGTGGTGGTGTGTTATAAAGCTCCTGGTATCTTGGATAATTTTTGAAAGACTTCAGAAAGACTGCATTTGGCTCTGAGGCAACCTGGATAATTAGGAGAGTCTCTGCTTTCTGTTCTGCAGCCAGAATCTCTGGCAAGGATACATGAAAGTCTTTGGGTGGGCGCCCACCAGTTCTTTCTACTGTTGGGCAAAGAGAGATTTGGGGGGCTTAACATTTTGTTTATTGAAGTATAGCCTAAGGATAGACTTTTGCTGATTTGTTAGTATGTTTCAATTATAATATTTTACTTTATCATATACTTTATTGTTTTTAAGAAACAAGTGCTACTTACAGATGAAAAGTGAGATATTATTTTAATATACAAAATAAAAATTACATGGGAAGGGGGGACTTCTAAGCATTGGGAAGTGGGAGTGGTTAGCTCCTTGGAGCCCCTCCCCCTGCCTTTTAATTTTTATCTTATCCCTGTTTTTACCTGGCTTTTTTATTGATGATTATATGGTTTTTATGCTTTTAGCTGTTTATTGCTCAGAGTCACTCTGAGAGAAAGATGGGCAGTATCTAAATTTGATAAATTAAAAAAAAATTGATGGTAAGCTGGGAACCATAACTGGCAGAAGCTGCAAGGCATCTATTTCCTATGCATTTAAGAACGCATGCCTCTCTTTTCATTTATATATGTGTTATAAAGGACAGTCAAGCAACCGTCAAAAAGATATTTTCACAAACTTATAGTAACATAAGTGGTGTAGAGTAGATTGCATGAGGATCATAGAATCCCATAATTGAAAGGCTGTCAATGCCTACTTAGTGAAGGATCTAAATCAAAGCATCTCCAATAGAGGGTCAGTCACTTTCTTCTTGAACTCATCCAGTGAAGGAGATACCACAGCTTCTCTGGATGATTAGCCCCTTCAGTGTTAATGTTAGGAAAGGTTTTTTTATTATTAGAAATAATAATAATCTACCTTCCTACAATCTATGTATGGTACTCTGGTTGATAGAAACATGTCTTGGTCTTCCATGTGACAAACTTGCAGATACTCAAGAAACTGTTTTCTCTTCACAGTTTTCTCAAAGCTGTAGATTCCTAGTTTCTTTTATATCTTTTTATAGGACTTAATTTCTTGTATTCTGATCAACCTCATTTCCTCTTCTCTGAAAGAGAGAAGAGCAACTGACCTTTTCTCCTGAAAGTTTGATCCTGGAACTGGGCACAGAATGCAAGGAATTAGCTTATCAAATAGAAATAAAAGAGAAAGATTAATTCTTGTGATTTGAAAACTCTAATTCTGTTGAAGCAGCTTGAAGTGACATAACATGCAGTTGATTGCTTCCATTCTAAGACCTTGCTTACAATTACTGTTATCAGGCCAGATCTTTCCCATCCTATATCAGACATTTAATTTTTGTTTTCTAAGTAATACTTTTACATTTCTCTCTCAAATTTCATTGTTATTTTTAGTCTGTTTCATTAATCCATCAGACTAATTTTGAATTTCATGTTGGCTTTAGCTATCTCACCTGAGTTTTGATCAGTAAATCTGATAAGCATTCCCTCCATCTCTTCATCCAAGTCATTAATTAAAGTATTAAAAGGCCCAGAACCAAATCTTTTGACCCCTATCCTGAGCTTTCACTTCAATTTGATAAGGAACAAATAATGAGCACTCTTGAGTGGGTTTTAATTGAATTCTCTTGCCATCAAGCTCCAGTTAATCAATTTATTAATCTGAATGTTGGCAATACTGTGTCAAATGCTTGCTGGAATCAGGATATTTTGTGATCACAGAATTCTCATATTAAAGAAATTGCCCAATCAAAAATGAAATAAATGTATAAGTCAATACCAAATCAATACTTTGTATTGATTTATGGATAGATATTTTCAGCTGGAGTTGGGTTGGGAGTAATGGGGGATGGACTTTTTGTATATTTTGTTTTTCCTTTTGTGTGTGTGTATTTATATTTTAGATTTTGTTACTGTCATTTGTTATAGTTCTTATTATTCCATTTTTTATTGTATGTTGTATTTTATTCTGTTGACAAGTAATAATTTTATTAATTAAATGAAATAAATTTATTCTAGAAATATTGATATTGATAAATCATTTAGACTTATGGAAATTAGACCATATGCAGTATTTATTTGGGCATAGATGAAAGTCAGTCTGGTCTAGTAGTTAAAGTAGCAGACTAGAAACTGGGAAGTCATAAATTCTAATTCCATCTTAACCATGAAAGCCAGCTAGGTGACTTTGGGCCAGTCACTCTCTCTCAGCCCAACTCACCTCTCAGGATTCTTGTTGTGGAGAAAAGAGGAGAGGGAAGGAGTATTAGGTATGTTTGCTGCCTTGAGTTATTTGTAAAAATAATAATTTTCAAATGCTCATTGATTAATCTCTTTATGTTTTGTTCTTGAATGTTCCCATATACCAGTGTCTGACTGACTGATCTGTAGTTACCCAGCTTCACATTTTTTCACTTTCTTTTTAACAGTGAGGGAATTTTCTTTCCTTCAGTCATCTGGCACTTCAGCAGGACAAAAATAACACAGAGGATTTCAGCCTAGCTACCAGCTAGCACTATTATAACAGTCTAGTAGTAAAGAACTCTTCATTTCCAATAGAAGTGTGCTTTTGCTCCATTCAAATTACTTATTATCCAGTATAATCTCCTTAATTAAAGGTAAAGCTATTTTGGATGACATTATTTTAGATTGTATACAAAACCATCTCTTCCCCCATTCCACCTTGTTTTTATTTTTGAACCTTATTTCTCTTGTTATTTCTTGGTTGGAGATTTAATCATATCATGGATGATTTTCATATTCCATATAGGCTGCTGAGAGTTGCATGATTGTCACAATATAAATAGACAGACAGACAGACAGATAGATAGATAGGAGTGAAGTCCTGATAGAGATAATTTGTGTCCCTATAACAGACAATGAGCCATACATAGAAATTTCTCTCCAATTTTTGTGAATCGTTGTTTCAACACACTGAACGAATGGGTGCTGGTGAGAATGAGAATTAGCTGCTTGCAAAGCTTGGAGATGCAGGCACTTAACCAAGAGCTGTAGCATTTAGCAGTTCTTTGATGTGTGTTAATTCAGAAAGATAATCCACTCCACTTCAATGCTAACCTCACACCCATAGTAATATCTGCAATTATACCTGGAAAAAGGGTTTATATTCAATAAGATAAAATTCAAAACCCAAAATCATTATTTAATATGTTCCAAAATGTTTCAATCTTTAGAAAGTAAAGTAAAAAAAATCTTAATTTGAATAGACTAGGCTTTATCTTTCTGTATAAATTGTGGATAGTTTTGATTTTTGATCCCGTCATAGACATATCCATGTCATTTTCTTGGCAATGGTATGGAAGTGGTTGTTTTTGCTTTCCTCCAAGATAGTTTTTGACCTTCCAAACAGTCTATGTCCTGGCATTCCTAGTGGTCTCCCATCCAAGAATTAATTAATTAAGTCTAACTCTGCTTAGGTTTTCAAGATTAACCAAAAATTAAAGGGTCAACTGCTGCTGCCATCTAGCAGGACATTCAAGCTACAGTAGCTGGATTCTATTAACCTTCAAAGCATGTTGTAGGTATTCTCCTATTCCAGGTAGATTCCAAGACCCATAGGGCATGACCAGAGACCAGCCACATCCAGATTCTAAGAAACCCTGGAAATGAAATGAAGCCTATGCCTTTTCTGGACAGACAAGAACATTGTTTCAGGGACTGAGATTAGCTTAACTATTTATAATTAAAAACACTTGTATACATTTTACTGGCATGAGTTCTGCGCTTAACTTCCCTGGTTTTTACTGTAATTTCTGTCTGAATGGAGAAAGTTGCATATGAGGTGAAGGGGAAGTAGGGTATTTAATACATTTGGCAGGTTTAGATATTCTGTCCTTTATCATGCTATTTGGCAGATTTTCACATCCTACCTGTTCTGCAGTGCCTGCATGCCTGGCAGTCTGGAAATTCTGAGTTATACAATGTTTTACTGTTCCTTTTTATAAGGTTTGGAGGGCTCTGCTGAATCATCCAATTCTTTGAATAATTCCAAGCAGGGAGGCTGATTCCTATCGATATTATCTATTACCAGATTGGTCTCTTGATCTCACCCGCAGAGTTGCTAATTTTGCCCCCCCTTATGTACCATCTGCTGCTCACTGGATACAAAATACTGTTGTAATTTTCTATCAGATATTTTTGCACTGTAGTTAAGTTTTATTTTAACTGCAAGTTGTTATTATTGGTTGCACAGTCAGTCACATGTTTAGACTGATTTTTGTCCATTATTCTTACTACATGCACAACAATATGAAATCACAGCTTCCACTTTTTTAGCTGGTGTTGGCCTTCGTAGGCATCGAGAACCTAAAATGCATCAATGTAGTATATACGCAGTTCCAAGCATTGTGGTGTTTTGTAATCAACAGATGGAAATTTTGTCAACGTAGAGATTTTTTCAGTGCCATCCAAGATTTTTTGGTATGGCACCCAGTGTGCTGATAACCATTGGGATCACCACAGCCACTTTATGCCATAATCTTTCAATACTGATTTGTAGATCTTGATACTTTGTAATCTTCTCCAATTCTTTGTCTTCCATTCTGATAGAAGAATGCCACATCAATTCCCAAAGCAATATTTAGCCCAGTAAAGATACCATCTTCTTAACTCCACTATTATAAAAAAAAAAACCTGAGAGGAACAGGTATTTCAGTATTACAAGATTAGGAATAATAAGATCTAATAGCAGCAGTTTGGAGACAGACATACTGTTTGTGGCTCTAAAATAAGATAAAGTTTCTAAATAAAGAGAGCCACCAAAACCTGGAACAGGGTCGTGATAGACTTCTTGCCTGTTTCTAGGAAGATGGACAAAAAACATTCACTGGAATGATGGAGAAATCATGGGCTTCCTTCAACATGTTAAAGAAGGTTTAGACAGTCTCACTTAGCTTCAAAATTTCTCTGCAAGTTTCCACTCAGAATTTTTGCAGGAGAGATCCACCTAGTCTGCATGTATAGGTGGATACTTGGCATCGTGGGTTTAGTCTCTTGTCAAGTTGCTTGACCAAGAGGTTTCAGGTAAGGAAATGCTTTGTTCCCTGACTGTCAATCAAACTATTTCTGATCACAGATCCAGAAATGTTTTTAAAGATTTGTCCCATTTCATCAATATTTTGAGGACATGCCATAAAATAAAAATGTTGTCAGGGCATCTTTATCTTATGGTCAGGGACAAGTGAGGATGAGTCCTCTCACTTACCAGAGGACTAGATTTTTAGCTATTTGCCTGATTGCTCCCAAAACAGGGATGAAATGCTCAGCAATTTTACAGGATTAAAATACTTCTGAAAATATATATTTTGGTAAACAATGCTTTCAAAATCCTTTTTGTATTTAATCTTTCCTCCTGAAATATATACCTGTAGGAGGAAGTACAGAAAACAGCAATACATTTTATGCGTCAAAACATGGGAAAGTTCCTTGGACAATACTTGCCCATTCCACCAGTGAATTACACTCTGGGGATAATTTCTATTTTTGTCAAAGGCACAAAGCCATCTAACTTTAATGCTTTGATGCTAAAATACCTTAATGGAAAACTTTAGCAATATTTTGAAAGACATTTTTTAACATCATGGCTTTTAATCAGTACCTGTAGCAATAGTGCCTAGCTTTCTGTGGTGCAGTGGTTTAAGTCATAGAAGCTCATTGAATCACAAAAGAACTAAGTGAATTTGGCCTGTCCCTTTCTGTCAGCTCACTTTGTCACTAAGTTATGGTTGCATGAGAATAAGGAGGGAGCATTAAGTATGTTCTTTTGAGGTCCTGAATGAATGGAGGGCAGTCAATCAAGTTATCAGCTTGCAAGCTGAATATTGAGATGACTGCTCAGAATGGAGTTCTCTTGGGTGAACATATGTTCTCTTTCAGTAAGGATGGATGGATGGATGGATGGATGGATACTTAGACATTTGTAGAGAGTAAGGGAGATTCTGTTCTTATAAAGGTAAAGGAGACCCTGCCAGTCATGACCGACTCTAGGGTGCTGTGCTCATCTCCGTTTTCAAGCCGAAGAGCCAGTGTTCGTCCTGGGACGGCTCCGTGGTCATGTGTGGTCATGTGGCCGGCATGACTGGACACCTTAAGGCGCACGGACACTGTTACCTTCCTGCCGGGAGGGGCGGTACCTATTTATCTACTCGCACCTGCATGCTTTTGAACCGCTAGGTGGGCGGGAGCTGGGGTGAAACAGCAGGCGCTCGCCCTGCTGCGCGGC
>JANHZU010001129.1:221536-234640 GCA_032468055.1 Acrochordus granulatus
GACAAGGTTTAGGAAAGTTTTTACCAACAGACTTAGGCATGCCTGTCTCTCTGTAGTCCTAACTCTCTCTAACAAAGAAACAAGGTGACGTCTTACTTCTTTAAATGCAAACCACACACGACTCAGGCCCAATCGTTCCGTTGTTCTTTCTCAAACCCTGAATGATCTAATCTGACATCTGTCAGTGCCAGTAGTGAAATTTTGATAAACCACAGTTGTCTGCTCTGTGCCTCAACATCTGTATTTTTTCACACCAGAGGCAAATGTCTTCCCTGGGAGAAGGAGAGATGTGAACAGCCACTGTATGAGCAAGCTGGCAAATGGAAGAACAATCCCAGGGATCATTCTAAATAGATTGCTTTTTTCTCAGCAATCACAAATGGCAGGTTGGGACTGTTTCTTAGCTGGTGTGAGTCGTTTCTAGCCCCTATCATGGACTTAGTGGGATTTAAGGTATTGCTAGCAAAATTAAACTTCAAAGAATATGATGAGGGAATAGAGTTAGGGTTAGAGAATTGAAATCCAATATCTTTAGTTTCTCAGTTAAGAACTCCAGTGGACTACTTCATTTTTGTTGATTTCTTTGAGAGTTATACAGCAATCCTTTGCATGCTGCAAAACTTTGTTGGTGCTTCCTTCTGGGTAAATAGGTATAGACATTGCAGTCTTCCAGAAATCCTTCCTGCTGCAATCCATGGAAGTACTTGACCTTTGTTGCTGTTTGGCATAATCACAGCAACTGTTTCCAAAAATATAAGCAGTTGTATTCTTGCCAGCAGACATTCCCCTACATTTCAATGCTTTCCCTGATCATCCTAACTTACTTGTTCAATATCATAGCTGTTCCTCCTCAGAGCTGTTTTAAATTCTTAAGTCTGAGAAGTAGGGATGTTAGTAGTAATAATTAAAGAGTCTCATTGTGGTGGTGAGTAAAGATGATGGCAGGGGGAGTAGGCCTCTCTAAACAAGCCAGTTAAACAAGTGCAACTTCTAAATCTGTATTTAACCTATTCACTAAATATTAAAAACGGATATAGAGTGGGCTAACCTATCTTATGAAGAGATTAAATTTTGGGTGGCAGCCAATGAAAGCAAAAAAACCCCAACATTTTGCCAGCTTCTAGGTAGGAAGTCCTTTCTTAGTTACTAGCATCTGAAGATTCACTGGATTTGGTAGAGATAGGATTAGGATAGATTTAGAAGATCAACAAAATGTTATATTTACAGTTAAACTATATTCTTTTCTGGCAGCCCTAAAATAAACTCAAAAAAAGTAGAGTCGTAAATATTTAGGTCTGCTGATGAAATGACTCTGTTTTTCCCTAAGGTAACACATTTTTTATACTCTATAGACCGGTAGACCTTGTAAAACAAAGAATTGTACCAGAAGATTTCGATAAATAGGCAATTCAAGTAATAATTGCATTCCAAGTTGAAATCCAGGCCATACATTGCTTTACTTAAAAATCAGTTCACTTAACAAATATTGATTGGATGCAATTCTTCAGGTTAATGTGGGCTGCACATTTTCCTGAAAATAAGCAGACTAATGTTATTTTTGACAAAGTGGATGGATGGATGGATGGATGGATGGATGGATGGATGGATGGATGGATAGATAGATAGATAGATAGATGGATGGATGGATGGATAGGATTCTGGGAGTTGAAATCCACACATCTTAAAATTGCCAAGGTTGGACACCCCTGGTATAGACTGTGTAGCTTCCCAGGTTTCAAGACAAAAGGAAGAAAGCCATCATCCCGCTAATAATGGATCAAAATTGCTTTATTTTTGAGAAAATATTTCAAAAGACTTGTAATGAATTGTAAATGGGTCACCAGTATTCAGAGGAGGAAAGACTTGATCTACAATGTAAATCTACAATTTACAGTTCTGCAAATGAATAAAATGTGTACCACAAGCAGATCATTTGCAAGCTTGTTTAAAATGACAGTTCTTATGCAATAGTGATAATGGAAACTTATTGTCAAAGGATAATGTTTCTGCATACCATTTTCCATTCAGGCTGGTCACAACACTGTTAGAATTTCTGTCAAGACGTGAAGATGATTCTAGTCTGCAATCTGTGCAGATTACTGTTATTTTTAAAGGCATGGCTATATTTTGCTCATGCAATTATGGAATTGCTATTTATTTCCAACACCTGGCTTGCCTGATTCTGTTTCTCTTGGTTGCTTAGTTTACTCTGGCACAAGTGTTTTGAAAAAAAATATCTGACAATAAAATAGAAGGAGGTTAATAAAGTGCTTCTTTCAATGGCTAAATTATGAATTCTTGTGAAGTTATATATACTGAGGATTAAAGTTTTGGAAATAAAACGCATATGAAGAATGTTTCTTGTGCCCGCTAAGTGTCAATGGAAGATTGTTTGCTAGCACTAGAACTGCATAAAGATTCAAGATGCTCCTGCTGTGTTTTATTTTATCAACAATTAATTTTGCATAATAGCTGTCTGAGCCCTACAAAGTACTGTAGCAACTATCACCATGCCAAGTTCTAAAATAGCGGTGCTTTTCTTTTTGGTGATGTGGAGTAACATTAGCATGTGGCAGACCAGGAAAAAAATGGAAGAGTTCCAATATCAGCACAACTTACTTTTTCTAAGAGAATGGAATAATTATGCCAAAGTTTATTGTTAGGAAAGATGGTTACCTGTCAGAAAGAGGACTGAAGGCAAAGAATGCAATATTACATTTTCTGAGAAACAGAAGAATGGCTACAAGCTTTGACCACTAGAAAATGAGGCTGTAATTTTTAAATGGATAAATGGAATTCCTTTTCAGTTTTTCCAGGGTGTCACTATAATGAAAGTAAAGTGTTTTGGCCTTGTTAAGTGGACTGTACATGGCAGATATATAGGCATCTGTTAAAGCGTATTGTGCAGCCAAAAATATTTTGGAGATAAAAAAAAACTTTTATCAGTCCACAAAGATTTAAAGTAGAGATTTCCAAAATGTTTCTTTCCATGAATCCATTTCTATGAATTCAGAATAAGAATTAGAACTATGAGAAGGAAAAGCTTGACAGAATATATTGAGGAAGGATGGAAAATGGGGAGAGATTTTGCTAGATTTCACCATGAGCATAATGTGTTCATAAGGATAATCCACATTGTCCAGTTGCAAGAATGGGCTGATAACCATTTCTGGCAGGCATGCCTTGTTAAATTGCCTTTAATGGAGTCATGCCTCCATTAAAACAATTCTAGAATGTGTTTTTCTACTCCACATCCAAAGTACATTTTTTGTGTTATATTGCCTTAATTGCTCTTGTCTGTATCAATACACTACAGACTAACTGTAGAAGCTTATTGGATACTTTACAGAGGAAGAAGTGACCTTCAGCTAAATTACCACTTATTTGTGGTATCTTTGGAAGCTGAAGATGAAACTGTTCTGACTGATATGACTGAAGATGGTGTTCCACTGAATTAAACAGAACAGGGAAAAAGAGGAAGCTCAAAGAATGAAATGTTTTTCTGAATGAGCAACCTTCTATTTGCAAGGAAAGAATCACAACCATGTTGCTGTCATATAGAACTAACATTGGAAAGCAATAGGCAGTAAAAAGCAATTTGCTAAAAAGCTGCTGATGACTTTACACTTGGGTGTATGTCCATTTTATGTTTTAACTCTGTATAGGTTAGATTTCCCCTGCCAGTTGTTTCTGACTCTAGGGGGCAGTGCTCACTTCCAGTTCACAGCTGAGGGTATTTGTCCAAAGACACTTCTGTGGTCATGGCATGATGATATGCCAAGGCACATAGAACACTGTTACCTTTCACATTGAAGGTGGTACTTGCATTTTTTACATGCTTTTGAACTGCTAGATTGGCAGGAGATTAAATCTGTATATATCAATTCAGTTTAACTTGGGATCCATATATCTCACATGTATACCCAGGAAGACTCATCCATAAGAAGGAAGGTTGTAGGCCATTGCTTTTCTGGAACAAAAAGCTGAGAAAATAAAGTAGCAGGGGAATTGCTCAGTAGAAGGATGTGGTGGTCTGGCAGTGGGACTGAAGACTTTCTAAGATAATTCTAAAGGTCTCAGTCTGTATGGTGTTTATTTATGATAGTTTAGGGTCAAGCTAGCATGGAGACCAGACTGAAACAGCTAAAACTGTCAGTGTAGATATGCCCTAGAAGGAATAGGAAGAAATGCTAGATTCCAATATGTTACAAAGCCTACAGTTGTAAGAGAAATTGAGGGAAACAGGAGAATCCTACAATTATTGATTTCATTTTGGTGCTAGATAATTCCAGTTTTAATACTATCATTCTTCAAGAAACAGACATTTAAAAATTATTTTTCTAATTTAAAACTCAACATTCCTGCAGTGTCTTCTTCCTGAAAACCAAAGCATTGCACTATCTTGCCCCAGCACTTGTTCTTTCACTTTCAGCATTTCCTTAGTCTTCAACATATTCTGCTGATTTGACTGTTATAGTCCACCAAAGTCTCTCAGCAGCTGCTTCCTTTTATTCAATTTTTTTCTCCCAAACCAGTTTATATTTGCCATTTATTTGGTCTTTACTTTCTTGATTTCCTCAGTTATCTGGGACATTTTCATGCTGGCTGAAAATGACAGATTTTTCAGATCTCAGAATTACACATATACAATTGCAGTTAATGCTATTCAGGGTTAATCAAACCAAGTACAAAGAGAAGCAAAATCACTAATTACATATTTATAATTTAAGCAAAACAAGATGGCTTTGAAAAATTCCTCTGAAAGGTTGTTCTCTATAGGTTCCTTAAAGGCGACTATATAATATACAGGTAGCACATGGCAGGCTTTGGTTCACAGAAGTTAAATCCAAGAACCCAAATTTACTAAGAAACAAGACCTGAGGAAGATCAGTCACCATATACATGGCTGGTTGTACAAGGACTCCCAATTTGTTACTGACTCCAATTTGAAGTGATTCCATTGTACTCCATTAAAAATTTTTAAGGCTTTTAAGAGATATCTGAGAGAACACCTCACCCATACTATTTCAAGAGCATTTTGATCAGGGGATTTTGACACATAATGGTACAGAGCAGGAGTGTTCAATTTTGGCAACTTTAAGATGTGTGGACTTCATCTCCCAAAATTCCTCAGCCAGCTATGCTGGGAGTTGAAGTCCACACCTCTTAAAATTGCAAAGGTTGGACAAGCCTGGTATAGAGAGTGTGAAGATGTCTTCTCATTGGTGGTTGCTTTAGCAAAATAACTTTTCTTTCTACTCAACCATCTTACTTGCACTAAGCAAAGTTCATTTTTTATTCTCCAAAGACTTTCCATCATTATTTCTTTGTACATTTTTGATGATGCTAATTCCTAATTTGCACTTTTTGTCCCTGTCATATAACAGCTGTTATAACCGATAGCAGCTTTTTAAAGATTTTTATGCTTTTTTAGATGTTGTTTTCTAACAGTTTTTAAGTATTCCAAGTTATTGATTGTAAACTGAATAGGGCAAATGTTTCTTTTTGAAGATGGTCTATACGCACAGAATGAAATGTCAAAAGGCTACTAAAGAGGGGTCAGAAACAAGGAAAGCTATTTGGGTAACTGAGAATTAGAATTTGGAGGACAGAGAATAGGCTTAAGAAACACAAGTGCTTTGCCAGCAATGTGGCTTTAACAATAATCCACCAACTCTCCAACAGTCTATTCAAGAACAGCTCAACGAAGAGCTGAGCTTGTCAGTAGAGTAGTTAGGAGTTCACCATGTTCCATTTGGCATGCTCCCAAGTTGAATTTGTTTAAGGACCCAAAGGCTGCTATGTAGGAATTTTCAGGACAGATTTCCTTATCCCTGCTTATAGCCCAGGTGATATGGGATCAGGGCCAGGGAGCATTTGAGACTTTACCCAACATGGAGAAATCAGTCCTGGCACAGATCATAACTTTGTGGTTCACATAATGTGTTAATCTGTGGCTTGAATTTACGTATTGAAGTAAGCCAGAAACCAACAGACTAAACCCATTGTGTATCTGCTTTGATTTCAGTGGAACAAAATAAGAACTATTTAACTCCAAGCAAGGATGGAGAAAAGCTCTATGACAGTGAATCCTTGGCAAATACCAAGATCTCAAATATTGGTAGATTTTGGCCAGTAGAAAGGAGGACTCTGCCAACGACAAAAATGTATCAAAAGTATATGAGGAGGGGTGGGAAACTGTATCAGTCTAATATAGTTTCTTTCCTATCCTGGATTTCCACTTGGACCATGCATCATTTCTGCCACCTTATGATTAAAGGATGAGGAAAGGTTCTGCAGAAAGGATGAAGGTCCTGCTTTGCTTGCAAATCTCACATTCCTTTGTGGAAGAGTTGCTTTCCACCCATTAGAGGCTTCTGGGATGCTTTCTGTGTGGCCACAAAGTACAGCTTCCCAGGTATCTCTGCCATCATATTCTTCACTGTACAAATTCCATCTGCTGGCCCGCTGTCCTATTTGCAGTTCAAAAGCATAACAGATTGAAAAAGCTGCGTATCAAGATATGCATGTCAGAGAGCCAGTTTGGTCTAGCGGTTGAGGCCCCAGGATAGAAACAGGAGACTGGGAATTTGAGTCCTGACTTAGCCACGAAAGGCAGCTGTGTCGCCTTGAGTCAGTCCCTTGGAGCCCAACTCACTTCACAGAGTTGTTGTTGTGGGGAAAATAGGAGGAGGGAGGAGTGTTGTGTGTGTTTACCACCTTGAGTTATTATATAAAGCATAAAGGTGGAATGTAAATAAATAAAATAAATATCAAGACAAGGCTGTATAGCGTGCGCAACTTCTGTTTAGCAGTCAATATGATTTCTGCTTAGGTACTCAGTTGCCATTATTTCTGGATCATAAAAGTTCCTGTTCTTTCCCACAAATTAAGAGCAGAAGGAAAAGTTCCAACACTCTCCTTTCTTCTTCTCCTGGTAGCAAGGGTGGTAAAAAAGCCTGAACTTTTCTCCATATTTTAGCACGGAAGCATTCCAAGACTTACATAAAGAGACATGCTAAGAATGTCAGATATTATACAGTATTCACTCCTTTCTCCCACCTAATTAAATGAGTGGGCAAATCTATAAGCTTTCCAGAAATGAGCCTGGAACTAAGAGTAACACAATTAAAATGATTCAGTCAGTTAAGACTAAATTGCAGGTTACTCTTTCAAATTTTTTTTTCTCACTTGAAAACTGCAGTAGATTCAGGAATGACTTTTTAAAATAATCATTTTCATCTTCCTTCCAAATTAGAACAAATTTCATCACCCATTAATATTGAACGAGAACAATCTTATTCAATTTAGTAATCGTTTGAACAGGAGTCTAGTGTCAATGAATCCTCTCAAGGACTGTATCCCTATTTGCTAAGATTTATAAACTGTTGTTCCATAAAAAAATGATTTTTTCCCCTAGGCATTTGCCAAAATATTAGAAAAGCAAGGTACAATTTATTTGGGAGTGTCAAAGGTATTTAAAAGTATTAGAACGTTTGCTGAAAAATTAGGAAAATACTGAAGATCTTAAAGTTTCTGTAAGGGATTGTTTGATCTTCATCTACACAAATTACTTTTATGACAGAAATATTTAATAGGCATATTTAAAAAAAATCTTTAGGGGGGCTGGTTTAGTGTAGTAATTGAAGGTGCTGGGAGACTTTAAGTTTTAGTCCTATCTTAGGTCCAAAGCTAGGCGGCTTTGTGTTAGTCATTCCTACTCAACCACACAGAGGTTCAACCATGTTAAAGTAAAATTAATGCTCAAAGGAGTAATTCTCAGGTAACTGTGCCTAAGATTTAGTCTTAATAAAATCAGTCCTCCACTCCTGGCTCCTAACCAGCAAGCATGACTATCATATATAAATGTCCGATTCCTGTTCACACTTGCATGCAGATACTGTTCCTTCCTCAGTGCATATATTTTCCATTCTCCTGCAGTATGTATCACTATAGCTGTGCTTGCTTGTTGGCAGGGTATTTTTATTAAGTTATCTCCAGCCTGGCAGCTATTTTTCCACCAGCAGTTAGTTTCCTCTTGGCTTTTTGTTAGCTCAGAACAGGTGACCTTTCTGTCACCTGTGAAATGTATTATGCTGTTTAGACATGACTGAATCTAAGAGAAATGAATGATAGTATGGATAATTTTGAAGCTAGTTTTTCTACTGGAATTACACACAGAGATTTTGTTAAATTTGTGAACATTTTGGTTTAAGGATGTTGTTTTTAAGGAAAACTGTGCAGTTATTTAATTATAAATTTACAGAGCAACTTGGGGGAACCCACTTGATTCTGCCATCCCAAAGTACATAATAATCCAATTCTATGCCATATATTTGGAAAGATAACTACTATAACTGCTCATTCTAATCATTTGATTGAGAACTCTTAGGTGAAAGTTGAGTTCACCAAGAGTCTTCACCTCTTTATAATCTCAACTAAAGATGTTCTCCTTAGTTTGCATTTTTTTCTTCTCTTTAAAATAAATGAAACTCAAGCCACTTCTGAGTCTCTGGTGAATTTCATGGCAAACAGAATCTTTGAATCCAAGAGTACTGCATGTTGCATTATACGATGTGTACATATTTGAACAATAGCCATTTAAACAAATTTCAGATCAGAACTTTCCATTTACATGAATAGAACAGATAGGTTTTCTGCAGTAAACCTGATAAAAACCTCTTAAGCATGGATCTTATGCAAAATATTTATTTTTCTCAGCTGTCATATTTCTCTTGTTTAGTTTTTGTTAGATTATATCACTTCTGAGGTCTTACAGTTGCTGTACTATCAGCACAAATTAGGTAAAAGGTTTCCCTACCAGTCGTGTCCGACTCTAGGGGGAGGTGATCATCTCCATTTCCTAGCCAAAGAGCCAGAGTTGCCCAAAGATATTTCATTGGTCATGTGGCTGGCATGACTACATGCTGAGGTGCACAGATGCTGTTATCTTCCCAACATGGTGGTACCTATTTATCTACTTGCATTTTTACATGCTTTAGAACTGCTAGATTGGCAGGAGCTGGGGCAGACAACTGGAGCTCACCTTGTTAAATGGCAGGGCTTGGGCTGCTGACCTTCCAGCTGACAAGCTCAGCATCTTAACCACTTACATCACTGTGCCTCCTCACTTACAAATTAGTTAAAGTTAAATGGGCTTCGGAAGAAACTTTTCGAGTTATGAAAACACTAGAATTGTTTTTATCCTATAGAAAAATTCAACAGAACAAGTCTACTGGTAGAGGCTGAGAGATTAAGTGCTAACCAAGAACTAAACTAATCAAATTATATTTGTTTCAATTATATTTTGACAGGGGAGCTATCAGATGCACACATATGCCCACAGATTTATGTCAATCCTTTCCCAAGGTACAAATAATACCTACTAATACCTGCTACAGTGTGTGCTAAAATTCAAAGTATATGGTCAGTATTACTAAAGCTCAATCAATTAACATCTATCAGTAAAATGTAGGCATTGGAGATGGGGAGCATTTATCATCAGGTTATTTCTGAATGGTGTTTCCCTTTCTGAAAATTTCCATCAAGTCTTCCAAGATTTCTTTCCAAATATATTGTGCAATCTCTGAAGGAGAGTCAAGTAACACTCTGGCTTTGGCCAACCAGCTGGGGCAGTTTCTCTTTCTGCAATGTTCCTTGACCAAAAATACAATCATACTGCAATGGATGGTCCCTTTATGGAAGTACATTCAAAAAATAATCCCCTGTGCTTTTTCAGCCTGTCAGTCCTCACACTCCAAATCCTAACTTGACACTGAATTTCTTGCCAGGTGTTGCTTTGGAACAACTTTCTTCCAAACTTTCTCTTTTTTTACTTGCTCACCCTTGTCAGTTTCTTTTTTTCTGTTTTCACATACATACACATACAGAGCTGTCTCTCTATATGGTCTAAGAAGATAATGACATATCAATTATTTTCTGTATGATTCAATTGGCTGGAATAAATTTCTTTGTCTTCTTAATGCAAAGGAACTTTATTACTATTTTTTTAGAAGTGGGAAAGTAATATGGAAAGTTCTGAAGTGAAGTTTCATGAATTCCTTGCTGCAAGGCTTCTAAACAACCTGGTTAATTTATAGTAATGGTAGCAACCTATGTGGTCTTGTATGGGGTTAGTGGTATAATTCACATATCTTGGCCTGGGATAAGTGTTTGCAAAGTTGTCTTCAGCTCTCCAATTTAAAACAGCCAGATGAAGAGTTTTCATTTTCTTTATATAATTTTCCCAACTCTGATCTGAATAAATGTTGTGCTCTTATAGTATGTTGCACTAGATAGTGGTGGCATGGTTGGAAGAGTTGGAGCAGAGGATCAAGAGAAAAAAATGCTTTATGAGCTACAATACACAAAAGAAATAAGACATTATTATTACTTAGCATTTGACAGTGGTTAGAATTATTCATGAAATTAGCTGATTCCCTTTTTAGAGCATCAAAAAAGGCTTTAAAAATACAGAGCAGAGTTGAAATCTATAGTCCAAAGGCACCCTGTACTGTTGTTGTTCAGTCACGCAGTCATGTCCAACTCTTCACAGCCCCATGGACTGCAGTACTTCTCATCTTATATTTATGCAGCTCTTGATATAAGTCTGCTCTCTGGATTTGGGGGGGATGTACTTTTTTCTTCTTAAGTGTCCTTCTTAGAGTTGTTTCTGCATCATTGTATTGGTTGCCTATGATCACAAGCAAGAGATAAGGGAAGACAAAGAAGGAATTATGAAATTCTTCCCATGTGAGGTTCTGGTTCAGCTCGGGCTGGGACTGTCACCCCTATGACCCAAAAGTCCTTCATTAAAAAAGATGACTGTTCTCTGCATTTGGCATCCCATGTTCATTTCCATGACTTATGATGTCCTTTCCCCTTTTTCAAAAATTGTTACGTCACACAATCTGTAGCCTGCTAAGCATATAACTCAGAAATCTCTCCTACACCCATGAAGATCAGATGTGACTTCTCTGTTACTATGTTTGCATGTCACACTGATCTACAAATTAGCCAACTTTTTTTTTAACTTGAACCCATGTCATGGTCTATTTAGTGTCTTGTAGAAACCCCTCCTAAAACCCAGAAAATTAACTAAAGTATGGTTATAAGTCAATCATATTTGCTAACAGGTTTAGCTAAGGGGCTCATTATCTTGGATTATATTAGTTAACTTTTTCTTTTTTTCCGACTAGCATGGCTCCTTAAGCAGACACTGCAATGTATCCCAGTAGTGTTAAAAACTGTGCTTGAAAATTGAAACAGAAGTAATCCTTATTTCAATATCAACACTAAAAGATTAATTCCTTCATCACTTTAAATCAAGTCCTTGCTGCCAACACAACTCAAAACTAGCCCCCAATTGCGCAGATTGTAGTTCATTCCCTCAAGAAAAGTGCTCATTTCTGAAATAAAATAAAACATTATAGGGTTGCAATCTGTTTATTAGTCACAGAAAAATTATGTGCTACTGTGACTTGTTCCTACTTTGTAGCATTCCTGCCAAAATAGGGTGGGGATTAACAAATGGCAAGAAGATGACAATCTAAGAAGCCATGGTTTGTTTGCATTCTTTGTGTCGACCGTAGTTAATTGCATATATGGAGCAATCATCAGCTGTTCTCCTATATGCAAAGATCTCAGTTTAGTTTTGAAGTGATCAGGTTGCCAACTTTTTAATGGATAGAAGCATTGGGATTTCAACAACCCCTCCAGAAGCTCAAGTATAAAAGATATAAAAAAAGTAAAGGTTTCCTCTTTCAGTTGAGTCTGATTCTAGGGTGCGGTGCTCATCTTCATTTCATAGCTATGGCTGGCATGATCATATGATGAGGCATAATTTAGGTGGTACATCGGCTTGTCAGCTGGAAGGTCAGCAACCAGTGAGCTCCTGTTGTTCCGCCTCAGCTCTTGCCAACCTAGCAGTTTGAAAGTATGCAAATGCTAGTAGATAAATAGGTACCGCCTACTCTGGCAGAAAAGGTAACAATGTCCATGTGCCTTTGGCTTCTAGTCATGCTGGCCACATGACCATGGAAGCATCCTCAGATGAACACTGGCTCTTCAGCTTGGAAATGGAGATGAGCACCACACTCTAGAGTTGATCACGGCTGGCAGGGTAACCTTTACCTTATTTATCTACTTGCATTTTGCATGCTTTCAAAGGGTTACATTGGCAGAAGCTGGGGTGAATAATGGGAGCTCACCTCATTACATCGCATCTGGGTCTTGAACTCAGGCTGCTGACCTTCAGCCCGACAAACCCAGGGTTGTAACTGCTAGGACACCATGCCCCCATAAATGGTGACGACCTTTCAAAAAAATTGCTTTTTGTTTTAGCATTGCTTTGTGACTAGAGTGCTGTTGTTGGATTCTTCTTTTGGGGAGCAAAAATGGGAAAGACAAAGATTAATTCTTCTGCATTTCAGCTGAGAAGGAATCCTCTGGAAGTTGGGTCTAGCAAAGATATTCTACTTTGTGACAAATCATACTCTGTGTGCAGGATGGACATATAAAGGCTATGTAAGGAATTCCATACAATGGCTTGAGTGGTTAAGATGCTGAGCTTGTTGGCTGGAAGGTAGGTAGCCCAAGTTCGACACCCAAGCACTGCCATGCAACAGGCTGAGCTCCTGTTGTTTTCCCCACCTCCTGTCAACCTAGCAGTTTGAAAGCATGCAAAATGCAAGTAGATAAATAGGTACCACCTCAGTGGGAAGGTAACAGCATCCATGTGTCTCGGCATATAGTCATGCTGGCTACATGACCATGGAAATGTCCTTGGACAAACGCTGGCTCTTTGGCTAGAAACAGAGATGAGAACTGCACCTAGAGTTGCTCACGCTTGGCAGGGGAAACCTTTACCTTTAAGGAATTCTGCCCATTTTCCTGGCTCAAGCAAAGAGATGTCCATGGAAAAATCTGTTTTCTTTTCAGATTTTGGCTTCTTTCCTTCAGCTTACCTTGCTCACTTCTGTTCTAGATCCTGGATATCACTTGGAGGTTTGGGATCTTTTCAGACATTCCTTCTGTTTAGTATGTGGTTAAAATGCATCCCAAATTTTTCATCTTAAAATTAAACCATGTACACACACACACATG
>JANHZU010001129.1:256136-266574 GCA_032468055.1 Acrochordus granulatus
TACAGGATAGATTAGGAGGTAGAAAGCAGAGGATGGCTAATTCTTGGAGTGAATTGATCCTGTCACCATTCAGCTGATACCATGGCTGGTGGTGTGCAATTGTGCCTTCCTCTCACCCTGCTTGCAATTTTTTTTTTATCAAAAGGGATTTTTCATTTGTAAGAAGTGTCACTTCAGAAGTTGTGTAAGATTCAGCTTAATGTCATTTGACCTCAGATATCTCTGGACCCTTACTGACCTGAACAGACATACTCTGATTGGAACCTGGTTCTGTACAAGTAGGACAGTTTTACAGAAGAGACGTACCTATTGCTGTTTTCAGTGTTGTTAGCTGCCGAGAGTCTTCGGATTTCAGCGGCATATAAATTTAATAAATACATAAATAAAATAAATAAATATCATCCTATTAAAGGACAATAGCCAGCTCTGCACAGGGGACTGCTTATTATGGCTAGGTCATAATATGCCTTTGTAAGTGATTAGTTCAATTTAGCTCTTGTTTCCTTGTTTCATCAGGCATTTTATTGTAAGCCGCCAAGAGTCATTTTGAGTCAGCAGTATATAACTCTAATAAATAAATGAGAAAGACTGGAACAACTTTTAAAGTCTGAAGTGCTCAGTCAAGACCTGCTCCATTCAAATCTGAAACTAGAAGACTTTGAGGATGATGAAGATCCCTGTCACCTGGAAGTGACTTATGAATACCCTACCGCTTCTCAACAGCCTGAGCATCTTCAGAGATAACCGGAGGCAGATCCATCCACATTACCTCACAAACATATGAGATCCTATATCTTATGATGTCATTCACACTATTTTATGCTGGTGCAATTGGCAATAGGAAACTGCTGTTGTCCATCATATTGTATCCCAGGAATTGAGTTAACTTATTGTGTATCATTAGGTATTGTCCTGAGGGCCTTTGTAATTAATATTTCAAATGACTACTGATTTTAATAAATTGCTTCTGAAAACATCCACTTGGGAGGTCAAAGTATTGCTATTAATGTCAGCAACACACATGCAAGTTCCATGATGTAAGAAGAAGCAATTGGCAGCACACATCCCCCTTTTTTTTCTTCCTTCAAAGAGGGAAATCTAAATATTATGAACAGATTACTGACATTGTGCCACTTCCTGAATAAATTTCTTAGAAGGTCGTGTAATAGCCTCTATAGTATTAGGGCTACGCTGGATTTCCAAACTCTTCTCCTTTCCCTGCAATAGTGTGAACATGTTGGTTTCAGATAATCAGACAATAGATATCATAAGAACAGGCTTGATCACCTTTTTCTCATGGTCTTCAGGAGAAACACTAGTTTTAAATAAAAAAGAAGTAAAAATATTAAATAACGTCATACGATTGCTCTGCCATATACACAAACAAACAGACATAGACAAACACTAACAAACAGGCTCTTGCAGGTCACAAAACAGGAACATGGGGCTGAGCTAGAGAAAAATTCGGGATGATCAAAATCCTTAAGAAATTATGCTTCATCAAACTGATTAAACATTATTAAACTTCTACGGACTTTTTAAACTGCATAAATAACATAGCAGCACATAGCGTAATTGCATTGATCTTGGGAGAGTTTATGAAAAAAAACTGTTATAAAACACGCCTCACCTAAGATTTGTTTTTTGAGCTTCTAGAGATAGGAAAGCCATAATTCTTTTTGAAAAAGTCAGAACATGCAGTTTCCTTCCCTTCTCCCATCTATAACTGCGTTGAATCACAAGACAAGAAAAAGGAAAGTATTATGTGCACATTCATCTTTACAGACACCCAATTGGAGTTATATAAATGTGTTAATTATTCCTTTCCATGCTTTGCTTTGGAGGGAGGAAACAGAAATTCTGAATGCATTAAAAGACCCCCTCCCATCATAGCATTTTCTGTTCCAGGCTGGAACGGCGATAAACAATGCCCTCTCCTGACCAGAGAGCAAAACTACTATCATTTGGTGTAAGCTGCTGTAGCGAGCTTTTTTACTCGTTCCAAAAATCAGGCTTTTAGGAAGATGTGTGAAAACAAACTGCTTCTAAAGAGGACTCTTCCTATGAAAAGGTTACTGGTTGGCAAAGGATGTACGCAGCTCTTGAATTTCTGGTCTCCCGAAAATCAGTAATGAAGTTGAATAATAGCTGGAAATTTCCATTTCCCCCCTCTGTATTCTGGTAGAGATGGATTCATTTGCCACTTCAGCTACACTCCCTAAAGCTGCCAGACTCCATTTCCCCCATTTTCTCTTTTTACTTTCCACCGTCATGCAGGATCCTCACGGTCCAAATTTACCAGATGTGTAAGTTCTCTCTCTCTCATGCATAAAAAGTCTGTACGTATAGCCTTTAGGAGTGAGGTATCCTCATCTACGCAAGCGGACCTTATTAAAATAAGCAGCTTGAGACTTACAGCTCCAAAACACCACTACCAATATTGACATCATTTAATCAATTTGTGAACATGAGCCTACTGATCTTTTTAATTGAACTCACAGCTGCCAACATCACAAGTGTGATGTCTCTTGTTCACCTGATATTTGAAAAAAAAAGACAATGAACTCATTGTAGTCTATAGTATATTTCCTAAATAATATATACATGCACAGAAACACATATAGGTGGGAGCAGAGAAGGGTTAGTTTTAACTCAGATCTATTTCATATCAAAATATTAGGGTCTCACTGAACTTCTCTTTGCACAAGATTTGTGTTAGAGGGCTAGGGCTCTGTGTCTTCATGTTTCAACCTGGATGTGGTATATTAGACAGGCTAAAATAGTGATCACAGCCGGCCTTATTTTGTGGCCATAAATCTGGGCCTCTAGTGTGGGAAATGCCAGAAACTCCAATCTATGAGATGGATTAATTTGACATCTGCAAAGAAAAACATGCTTCTTTAGGACACAAAAACAAAGTTCAGTTCTCAAGTTTGTGAACAGATTGACCCTGGCTGAGTTCTTTGCCTAGCAAATAACCCCTTGCCCAGTTCTTCTCAGATTGTGTGCAAAAGGGCAGTTGGCTTGGCAAAGTGTCCAGTGCCCCTAACAACAGTCAGCTGAATCTCAGTCTTGTCTGTCAGTTTTGTCCCGGCGATGAATGAAGTTAAGTCCCTTGCATGGGCTGGAGCGACTTCATTCCATTTCCCTTTTGCCCTGCCTGAAAATAGGAAGCCATACTTTGACAGGCTCAGATATATATTGCAGTCAGATTTTCTTTTCCAGGAAATGTTTTCCCCCCCAAAAGGCATGTCTTTCATGGATTCAGAAATAGAAAGAGCCAGCAACTTCACATAAAAGCAGCAAACTTTATCCTATTTTGACTTTCACTCCTCATTGGATTTTGGTGGTGACTCATTACCTCTTCCTCACCCCACCTGTCAGAAACTGAGGAAGACAACATAGAACCTTGAAGATGTTTTGAATTTCAGTTCCCATTAAACCCACAACCTGAGGCAAAGAATTGTGGGAGTTGTTCAAAAGACCTAAACTAGATTAGCATTAATGTTCATAATGGATTTTCACTTGTTCTAGAATCATGAACCACCCTTGCCTCTGGCCAGTCATTATCTGCAGCTCCATACGGACATGTCCAACCCTGCGTAATGAAGTAATCCCATTTAGGATTTTCTGTTATTCACAGGATCTGTGTTCAGCAAAGCATATGCATGTAAGTAGACTGAGCTGATCAAATGTGCTTAAGGCCCAAATAAAGACAAGTAAGACTTATGAAGGGAGATACATGATAGAAAGACTGCATATCTAAAGTCTGCATCTTCATCTTGGGAGGGTTCCAAATCTACACAGCAAAAAAGTGGTTTTCAGTATCTTGCTGCTATCCTAATGGTGATTGGATCTCTGCAGGCTGGATTCAATAGTGCTGCCTCATAGCAGGGAAAAGCAGAAGAGAGTATAATGTTTCCTTCTTTGGGAAGAAGTCTGAAGAGGAGCTTAAGAATATTGGTCTTCTATTCAGAGGAGAGGCACAGGGAGGAATCACTTGCTTGTTCTTTCTATTCATAATGCTCCTAGCCATACTAAAGGTCGCTAGGAGAAAGAAAGCTGAGACTTGTGAAGGTGCATCTCCCATGGCACCAAGTTGTCAAGCTCTGTAATAATGCTGAAGATGGCTATCCTCCCTTTCCTTTAAATTTAATGGCTCGGCTTTGGCAAAGAATATCTTCACTTTCCTGTCATCTGTGTTTTTTTCAAAGGGACCGTTGAAACCATCACTTGGCTACCAAACTTATGAAGGAACTGTTCCAAGTGAAAGTACTTGTTGGCCTAGTAAACAAAAGTGAAGGAAATACTGATTGGATAGTCAACACAGGTATAGCTGGCTGAGCCTTTTCTATGGGCACTTGTTCTACTAGGGAAAATAATCTGCTTCCTGTATTAAGTCCTACTTACTGGCCAATTTGTGAAATAATTATTTGAACCAAGGCTCAGGACTATGATAAAAGAGAAGCTCTTCTTTCAGTCTGATTAAAACTGAAGAAATGAACAAATAAGATTATTGACAGCAAGAAAATCCTATTGTTGGGACAAATTTCACATGAATTAACTTTTTCTGTTTCTTGTGTGTTTGATTTTGTTTCTTTCCTCTCTTCTTCCTTATTGAAGGTGATTTAGTGTAATTTACTTCAAACCACCAGCTGTTCAATTTTACCAGCTTTATAGTTAAAAAAACGTTGAACTAGGGTTGGGGTTTTCCAGATATTGAAAATAATTCTTATCTAGTATGCTCAGCAGCCAGGCATGGTGGAAACTATAATCCAGGAAAATTTGAAGAGAGGCAGATAGACAGCTCTTACTCTGAACTTTATAAACCTTTTTTAAAATAAGAATAACATGAAAGAACTAGTACAAAACTGCGCAACAAACTGTCAGTGAATCAGCAAAATAAATGAGCAATGAGTGAAACAGCATTAAAATAGCAGCTGATATAAAAACATGACATTATTTTTTATTAAACAGCCTAGCTAAATAAAGATGTCTTATTTGGTATATGAAGTTTAACAGGAATTGTGCTAGATGGGAAGTTTTTGGAGAGCATCAAAAAGGAGATGACATCTCCTTTTTCATGGCTACTGTCACTCCTAACTTCTAAAAAGAATTGGTAGATCTCAGGACTAGGTATGGTAACTTGAGGAAAGCTGTCTTTTAAATGTTTTAGGCTCTCAAACGGTCTGTCAAACCCAGCATTTTGAAAACTGTCAGAAACACAAAGGTATGATGAAATTGTTTCCAAAGAGTTTTGTATCTTAGCAGTCCAGTTGCTACTATTTAAGGTAATTGGAATTTCTAAGATTTTAAAAGTCTTAATGAACAATACATTACAGTAATCTAATCTAATTTGTAATCTAATTAGGGTGTGAGTAATATTGATCAGCTATACTTGGATGGGGAATCATTAGTTAAGTCCAAGGCTGTCAGCTGGATCAGGGAAAAGGAAGGAGGGATCCATCCTGAAAGATGCCAATATTAAAGCACTTCCAAAAACAACATGGATGTGCCCATGTAGTAAACATGTCTTTACTTAATTGAAGGATTAAATAAAGTATGGAGGGGTTGAGCTAGAGACCAGCCTTAGTTGACAAATTGAGCTTCAAGCTACGTGGACATTCACTGAAGATCTCCCTGAGATTCCTAAGAGAGTTAAATATTACCTTGTTATAGTCAGATAGACTGCTTGTACTGACAGTATTCCAGTCTTATTGAACTGAATTATCTAATTATTTCCACTTTACCAGTCCTCACTGAATCAGTCACTAACCTCTGGAGTTCCAACCTCTAACACTCTAAATGAATATAACGAAAATTCACCAACAATAGAATTTAGGATTTGTTAAATATGGTGAATTTTCATCATATTCATTAGGAATCCACAAGAATCTATCAGTTTACCGTAATACATTAATGTAGCATTTGTGTCCGATGATATTCCTCTGAATCTTAGGTCAAGGTGTGATCAACAAAAAAGTAAGTAATTACCCATGGCCTCTCATATGTATTTCATTAGATGACAGTCTTAGAGAGATAAATTTTGGGCAGGGATCCACCAACTTTAGTATTAACGTTGATGACCTCATAAAGCCAAAACTTCAGAGTCCTCAGCTTCACATCAAAGGCTACATGGGTTAATCAAAGACTGTTTAATTTGTTATAGCCCAGTTATAAAGTTCCAGATTAAACACTAAAATTCAGACAGACTTGGATGAGAAGAAATAATACAATGTTTTTTGCTAGGGAACAGTATAATATTCTATGCTCGTTTCTCAGACTCGGCAGTCTATTTTGCCTAAGGCAGGGATATCCAATCTTGGCAACTTTAAGATGTGTGGACTTCAACTCTCAGCATTCCTCAGCCAGCACAACACAACTAGCCTGGTCTAAGGCCTTGATATTGAATATATTAGAAATGAATCTTAGTATCAGATTCATTTCTAATATATTCTGCATTCTAAATATATGCTTAACAGAGAGGAATCAAAGGTAAGAAATCTACCATCCTGGGCTAAATGCAGCTGCTTACAGGGGAATAAGTTCTGTGTGAATTCAGTGAAACTAACCATACTACTGAAGTACTGAAAGTTTATTTTGAACATAATTTTAAAAAGCAGTGAATAAGATCTGAAGAAGAAACAAAACTGCATTCCGAATTTGCTTCCCATAGTTGGAGTTATTTTGGAGAAGGCCTGCTTTGCCTTGTGTCTAAGTCTGAATTATATTCCAGAAAATCTAGATCTTTACATCTCTATAATAATTCTGTTATGGAAATTCTGTTATGACAATATACAGAACAGGCTGAAATAATCAAGTATCATGTCTTTTAATGGATAATCTACTGAATATCAGACAAATAGGTACAAGGATTTTTATTCAAAGAAATATTTATTTGCAGTATTTACATTGTGGAAATATTACCAAAAATTTGTTCTTACCCCTGCCGTATTGTTCTGAAGTCAGTTTGGAAAATGTAATCCAAGAGAAGTCATCTGCAGAATTTCAGACAGGAGTGTAAAACATGAGTGAAATAAAACTTACTATCCACTAGGACATGAAATGAAAGGAGACCTGGAAGCAAGAATCCTATCTAATGGTTCCTTTCTGTGAAACAACTTATCCCCCTGGAACAGAATTGCAGCAGGGAGGTCTCCTTGGTGCCAGCCCTAACTCTGACAGCAGCCTATCTGGACTAATTGAACCAGGGTCCATAAGCACTACCTCCGCGCAATTTTCTCAACATAGCAGTGAATCTGCAATAATCCAAACATGACCCTACTATGAGAACCTGTAATTTCACATTTCATCTGAATCTGTCCACTTTATTAAATATAGCAAGGCAACCACCACATTTTGCCAAATGTAACAATGCAGAACAAAATGCAGTTCAGTCTAGCATGACCCTTTGTGGCTTCATTTATGGAAAGTTTCTTGACAACAACAAGTTGTTTGCAACTGTTTGCCACTCAGATCCTTCTGAATTTGCCACTCAGATTCTTCATTTTTTAAAAGTTCCCAGCCGAACCTACAGCACTGGAATTCCTTAGAGGTCTTCTCTTCAAGTAAGAATCAGATCTGACCCTGCTTTCCAGTTTTCCAGCCCAGACAATGTTGACTAAAGGCTGCTGCCTGCTACCAATATGCACACCATTCACTTTTTATCACTGTTTAGCTGATATATTTGTTATTGTTAGTGGCAATTAACTTTCTTGAACTCAGTTTGAAGCACTCACTATGATGTCTGTGAGGTTTGGATTGCTTGCAGGACAGAACCTTCTATTCCCACCTAGTCTGCCCTTATCTTCATAGTGAACCTTTTGTACATCCACAGCTAACTCAGTTGAACAATTTGCCACTGAAGTTGCAGATGGCTTCCTCCTTGCTTCAGTGTAGGAAGGGTTTCAAGCATTTCCTTTTATGCATGCCTTTTAGAGTTCCTCACTTGATTGGTTTCATCAGATATTCTCACATTCTGTTCCAAGTTGCCTCACAGATTGGAGCTTGGTGGCCTATGCAGTTTTAAATAAACAGATGAATAGATACCACAGACTGTGCTTTCCATTAAGAGGAGAAAAATTTCTGCAGTATGAAAAACTGCATTACTTTGCATTTTTGCTTCATACACAGTGGATGCAAACGCAATTTGGGCCATGTGACATTGCCTTTTAAAAAGAATTTGAGAGATCAGGAATGAACAAGCCATATTTTAATGATAAAAGGGAAAATCATTTTTTTAATTCCCATTGTATAATTTATCTTTCAGAGTTGTGCTTGATGAGATTAAAGGTTAATTTAGGTGTTATGTTACATGAGTAAACATTAATTATCCAGGAAATTAATGGTCATCTTTAGCTATTTCTCCCAATCACTTTTAATCAGCATTCAGTCTAAGATTTCCTTGAATCAACAGGCTGATCTGCAGCCTCTCCCAATTAGTAGAAATGGTCTGGAACAAGAGGAACTCTATCTCTCGTTACTAGGGTCAAATAATATGGAAATCAGCAATGTGAAACTCAAACTGTTCAAGGTTCTAAAGATGTAGATCTAGCTACAAATACTGTTCTTCCCTCAGTCATGATAAATTTATGACTTCTTTGTTCTGCACATTGGCAATGCATGCTGAAAGGTGAGGAGAGTGACTTTATCAAATAAGGCAACTGACTTGGCAAGATACTGTCTCAGCTGGGTTTGTTATTAATGGCTCAGCCTGGATGAAAGTTACTCATAACCCTCTGTGTTTTGACTCTCTCGAGAGAAATGTTATGTTATCAGGAGTTTGGTGCCCTCTTCATTTCTAAAGAAGTAGATTCCATGTTCCAAACAAGTTTGAACATGGACAAGATACATGCATTAAGTCTGCAACTGAACCCTTTTGTAAGAGAGAGAGCCCTATCAACAGCAAAACAACTTATTTCCAAATAAACATTGTCCTTACTGCATATCAATCTGCTTGATGCTGGGCCATCTGAACTGTTAAAAGCTTTGCATGCGGAATTGTATGCATGCAGAATGGTGGGAAAGTGTTCCATGTGCCTTGGCATATAGTCATGCCAAGTGTCTTCAGATAATGCTGGCTCCATCAGCTGTGAATTGGAGATGAGCACCACCCCTAACCCTAACCCTAACCTTTACCATTTTATGCAGAATTGTACATACTGTTTCACATTTTTTCTTGCAATCATTTCTTGCACTTTCATTCACATTTAGATGGAAGTGAAAGAAACTAATCTGTATATGAAGTAGGGAATTTTTTTAGAAAAATCAAAATATGCAAATAATGCAAGAAGTCTAGGAGACAAATGAGAAGGAACATGGAAACAAATATAGCCATTGCTTTATTTAACAAAAATAAAATGCAGACTTTCCACAAACACAGTTACACATGCCAATTTTCATTAGAGCTGTAAGCACAGAGAGGAATTCTAAGAGGCAGCTTAAAGTTAAAGAGTTTCCCTGCCCAGTCATGTCCAACTCTAGGTAATGGTGCTCATCTCTGATTCACAGTTGAGGGAGCCAGCGTTTGTCTGAAGATGCTTCTGTGGTCATGTGGCTGGCATGACTATAGGCCAAGGCACATGGAACGCTGTTACTTTCCCACCAGAATAGGTGGCACTTATTTATCTACTTATCATTTTTTACATGCTTTCAAACTGTTAGGTTGGCAGGAGCTGGGGTGAATAACAGGAGCTCACCCTGTTACATGACAGTGCTTGGGTCTTGAATTGCCCAGCTGCCAACCTTCTAGCTGACAAGCCCAGCATATTAACTGCTTGGCCACCACACCCCTTTCAAGAGGCAGCTTACTCAAAGGTTAATTGTTAGTGTGGGAAAAAGAAACTCCAAGGGATTTTATTGTACTGGAATGAAAGCAACAGAAAATATGACTGGCTCTGCCATGAGGCAGATGGTGAGAAGTAAACACAGAAGTAGGGCGCTGCTTTCTATTCTACTAGCTGGCCTGCCCTGTTCCAGCTAAGTATGCTTGCTGCTGTCCTGTAATGAAGTAAGATCAAGGTGGCCTTTAAATGCAGAATTATGAAAGAACTATTGGATTATCTTTTATTCCACCAGTAAAATATTTGGGGCAAGCAGTGAAATTCTGCTGCTGTTGTTTTAAATCTTAAGAATATTTTTATAAGATATCCGCCGCAGAGGCAAATGACCAGGTTTTGCTTATTACTGGAAAGCTCAAATTAAACATAACGAGACTTGTAGAAAATTATGGCTGAGAATATATAGCACTTAGGAAGTGATCAGCATAAGCCACTATTCACCTTACATGAACTGACTATCTATAGGGACAGCTGAATTAAGACCTGATAAATCTTCTTTTCTCAGAACAGTTTGTACAAGAAAGCAGACTGAATTATAGTCAATAACATCACAGGTTCATATCCAAGTGCTTAAAGAAAGTAGCCAGCCATAAATTTTT